>JACEGR010005918.1:0-67038 GCA_014170235.1 Listronotus bonariensis
TCTTGGAGACAGACGGCGAATTCGGCCCGTAGCCGAAATAATTGGATATATCGCCATATGTCTATACTAGACGCGTCAAATGCCGAAAAAGCTATACAATTCGGCGTCTGGATAACATGATCTGGACACATCCCGAAATGTCTATATACGTCATAAGCCGATGCCGAATGGGACAAAAGCGATTATTTTAAATTAAAAAAATAATGTAATACAGAGTTAACGTAACTTTTATTTCATTATTTATTGCGACAAGAAGTACTTGAATGACATTTACTATTACATTTTTACATTTTATCTTATTTATTACACATTTGCATTTTTTGTCACCACATTGTTTACGACAGTTGCACCTCTAAAACAAAATATTTAACTATTATTAGTATTATTATTATTGTTATTATTACCTAAATACCTCAGTAGATGTTCTTGCGCACCGTCATTTTCAGGCTCATTTATGGGTTCATCTGTATCATTTGTCACACTATTGCTGCGTTTTTCGTTATTGCTATTCAGTAATTCTGTGTCAGATTCATCAGACAAAGTGTTTTCCATGTTTTCGCTTACAGTCATTTGCAGTTTATAGATATCTTCTTCGTCTTGTAATCTGTTTACGAAAGATTTGAATCAGTCAAACCATTAATAAGTGGAATGCCAAACATAGCCTCGTATGGAGTACGCTGAATGCCCCTGTGAAATGATCGGTTCTTTTTTAACTGCACAAATCTCAATCCTTCCGACCATTTGGATGTCTGATTTTCTTGCATCCAAGTAATTAAAATATCTCGTACATCTTGGTTTGCCCTCTCGATAGACCCCTGGCTTTGTGAGTGACGTGGCTTACCATGAATTATTTTTGCCTGAAACATATCTGCTAGGCTATTAATTATCTGATTGACAAATTCTCTGCCATTGTCACTATGCAGTAAACAAGGGGCTCCGGTGATACAAAAATATCCATTAGATTATAGGCAACTTCTTCGGCTCGCTTAGATTTTAGGGCTCTGAGGAAGACAAATTTTGTCAAGTGATCTTGATAATTCATTATAAATTTATAGGGACCATCCGCTTCAGACTGCATATCAATTAAATCAATTTGTCCCCTTTTGTTAAATCCTGTCGAAATTATTTTTTTACTACTAACCCCTTCTGCTTTGATTTTTTTTAGTTGGCACATAGCACACAATTTTAAATATTCTTCAATGACGCTTCTGGGAACATTGCAATATTTTTTAGCAATTTCTTTTTCCATACCTAATCTTCTTTTGTGACCACTACCTCTGTGAGCTTTTTCTAAAATGTCATGTACCTCACTTACATTGCAATAATACCTTATAGAACCAACGTCATCGTTGGTACGTTTTGCAATAAGGTTTTCTTTTTCTCCTATCTTTATAATTTCAAATCTATTCAGGCGTCTATACTCTTGACAACTCAGTTTTTCATTTAATTCTCTCTTTCTCATGCTATCCTTTACTTGACTTAAAATACATGAATATTGCTCAATAGTTAATATAGTGGTAAAATTATTATTACCACCGTTTTTTTCTATCAAGGTTATGAGTTTTTCTTCAAAAATTTGCTTGTCAACTAAATTTTTATCAGCCTCCATAGTTTTACTTACAAATTTTGTATTTAATATACAAAAACCACTGATAAACAAACTGCACGTAAACACTATACTAAACTAATTTGAGGTTAGGTTGATAATTTGTGATTTAATTGGCAACGGCGTATTATAGAAATGCGCACTCCGCGACATGACCAGATTAAGTTAGTTAGATGCCGAATTTCGGCATTTGGCATGCGTAGTGTGGACATATGGCGATATGTCCAAATATATCGGCCACGGGCCGAATTCGCCGTCTGTCTCCAACATATATAAGGATCGTAGCTGTTTAGAGTTTCTACTATCTCCTCAAGTCCGTCCCTAGGAAGTGCTAAAATTCTGTCATCGATATATTTTTTTAAGAAAAAAACATTAAATGAAAGAACCGGTATGACTGTGTCTAGCAAATCATACATTACGTAAGCTGACAAAATAGGTGAGATAGAGGCTCCCCTAGGAGTGCCAAAAGTTTGTCTATAAAATTTGTTGTCGAAAGAAAAATAAGTGTTATCAAAAAGAAAATTAATTAATTCAATAAAGGTATCTTGATTTATCCTACGACAATTGCTAATTCTTAACCAATTCTTATAAATGGCTCTATGTACTGCGTTAAGGTACACATTGCTAAAAAGAGACACTACATCGAGGCTTGCAATAACATGATTTTCAGGAAGTATTTTATTATTAAAAGTTTCTGCAACCTCAAAAGAGTCCTTCATATAATAATCATTATTAAAATCATATGCTCTGGTAAGAATTTCTGTCAGAAACGAAGCAATGAGCTCTGTAGGAGCTTGTATAGAGGCCACTATGGGTCGTACTGATAAAGTAGGTTTATGAGTTTTCGGTAATGCATAAAATTTTGGTGTTATGCTTTTATAGCTGGTTAGTTTAAGTTTTGTTACCTTATCTATTTGCTTCGCATCGAACAGAACCCTCACCAAAGTGTTCGACTTTTTTGTATTTGCAACGTGGGGTCACTACGAATTTGTGTGTATGATGAATCGTTAGTTATAAGTTCATTGGAAAGGTGTTGTAATGTTTGTCTGATTTTGTAAAAATAAGATCCTGGTTTTCTTTTAAGAATTTTTTAGATTTATTATATAAGGATTGGTAAAAGAGTTTACCATGGTGTCTTTATTTATGTAATTAGTGAGAATATTTGTGGCTTTTGCTGTAAGAATTGTTCGTTGTTGTAAGTTATCATTTTGAGACAAAATATACTCAATATCAGTAAGAAAATCTTTTATTGATAGATCTTTACCTATGCAAGGTTCTATGCTAAATTTTGGACCCAAGGATAGACATTTTAGAACATCCTGTGGGATCTCGATGTCAGTGAGATTTTTATCCAATTTTTTTAGTATTTAATTTTGTGTTAAAGTTATTTTGTTTTAAATAATTAAGTTTGTTGATATTTTTTGTTTTAATTTTGGGAAAAAGTCTGTTATATTGACGTGTCTGTTTACTAGCAAAATTGTTAAAAATAGCTTCATTAGTCAGAGAAATAATTTCATTTTTAAAGACACAAGAGCGGACTCAAGATTATTTATTGTTTTTTATTTGTTAGTTATATCGATATTTAAAAGTTTGTTTCCCAACCTTAAACCTAAGTCCGTGGTCGTGTGCTGGTCCTGTGCGTGGCAGAATTTTGTGACTGGTGTTAGGGCTGCCTGAATGTGTAGTGGTGTTGTGCCGGTTAATTTACATTGTAGTAAGAAAATTCTCCGATTATACTCC
Source organism: Listronotus bonariensis (assembly GCA_014170235.1). Taxonomy (NCBI): domain Eukaryota; kingdom Metazoa; phylum Arthropoda; class Insecta; order Coleoptera; family Curculionidae; genus Listronotus; species Listronotus bonariensis. The sequence continues at coordinate 3,347 of JACEGR010005918.1, forward strand.
CTCGCCAACTTCATCTTGCTCTTGGACCAATTTTTCAGGTTTGTCACTGCAATGTCTCCATATTCAGTCCGGATGGTCTGGTAGAACCCCATTCCTATTGATATAATAGAGAGAGGTAATCGTTGCTGATTAGTTGGAATTCAAACTTGTAAATATTGGGGATTGCAGCAAATGAAAGACAGAATACTCTTTTAAAGTTTTTCCAAGCTTTCGAAAATGTTTATTTCCATTTTCAAGGATACTGAAATGGATACAAAGTACGATGTAAGGTTATACAATTTAAGCAAAGAATGTTACGAACTTACATCTTTGTTGAGGTTATTTCATATGATGTTCATAATTGAAGGGGTAAGAACCAAAAGGATCTAAGCGCCGTTATGTTTGTTTGGAGATATTGAATGTTAAAATTAATTGATTATTGTAAAATCTGTAAAAACATTTCATATGAGGCTTTCAGGGAAAAGAGCGTACAATATGTTTAATTTTTTAATAATGTTTTACAAATTTTGTTAAATGCTTGATTTAAAAAAGTCGCTTAGACCCCTTTGGTTTTATTTTTTTTAGAAAAGACTATATTTTTCATAAAAAAACTATTTTTTCATAAAAAAACTTTATTCTAATAGTAAACATTATAAAAAAAACATTAATCTTCATAATCAGAGTAGGGGTCAAGATCTTCAATATTATTGTCTTCTTGGACATTTTCCTCCATTTGAGTTTCCGTCGTTGGCTTACTTTCTTTTGCATTTTTCTTCTTTTTTGGGTTGATGGGCGATATTTTGGTAAAAGGTATGATGTACTGGGGAAATAAAAGGCAACAGCTGAATAAGATTCTCCCACTTAGCGTATGGAATTTTCAAAACGACAGCATAAAGTGGTTGGTTTAAATTTTTAGAGATAAATTTGGTCTACCTGCTTTAAGTAACGAACACTTTTCAGAATAAAAAGCAAGATGATTATTTGGATTCCTCGTTGTATGGAACAGAAAGAATAAGAAGTGTTCATGTCTATACTCAAACCACACGATTTCTCGCCATTTTATTGCTCGCTTTTCCATGTCTTTTTGGATCACACATGAGCCTATGAAGGTAATCAAAGTCGAGAAAGTCATTTTGTTCCATGTTATATACTTAGTGTTGTAAAATTTCCGGAAATATATTTTTGGAAATATTTCGGGAAATATTTCCTGAAATATGGGAAATATATGGAAATATTGGAAACATAAAAAACTTCAAAAAAATATAAGAAAATATAGTATTTATTCATAAAAAACAAAACAAAACATAGAATGCTTATACCTAAACACAAACAAACCAAAATAATGTCAAACTTCCTCAAAAAACGAAAAACAAAACGAAACCCAGAATACCTTATACTTAAACACAAACAAAGAAAAATAATATTAAATTTATTCAAAAAAATCTTATTTTTGATGAAGAAGTTGAGCCAGAGGCATATCTTCATCGCTATCATCACACTCAACATCTTCATCGTGCACGTCTATCACCTCAAAATCTTCAATAGATTCCGAAATAAAAATTGACCTATCGCCTTTTTCCATTTTCTTTAGCAAATTTTGATTATGGGATACATAGACTAGTTTGGCAGCTCTATCATTAGTAAGTCTGTTTCTCTTTTTCGAATGAATGTGACTGTAAACGCTAAAACTGCGTTCCGTTGCTGCCGAAGATGCTGGCATCATCAAAATTCGTGCCGCTATTTGTGATAGTAAAGATGAAGAACAAAGTCCTTTCCACCAGGAGAATGGGTTATCAAAGGTACTTTTCCAAATAAAGTTATTTCCAAATAATTTGCCACTCTTACAACGGTAATTTGCTATGTCATCTATTATGTCTTGCTCGTTTATACCGAGCTTATTTTTTGCTATATCAATTATGCACTCTATGGCTAAAAGAATTTGTGTTTCATCAAGTTCAGAACCTTGTGATTTTGGATTAAGTAATTCTGCAGCATAATGTATAGGCTTCATAACAAACTTTTCTCTTTGTCAAGAAACTCTAGCAATTCAAATTTATCTTTATCATTCAGTGGGGACAATTCAAGGTTGTTTTGAATTACCCTTTTAATATCGCTAAATGCTTTTACAGCAAAGTGAATAGTGCCATAATCTCCTTCTACAACTGTTAGCCATTTGCCAATAGGTTCAAAGATGGTGATTAGGCTGGAAATTTGACCCCAAAATACTTCATCATCTAATATCCACTGTTTAACATTTTTATTAATAATTTGTGTTGCTTCTGGCTAACCGCAACTACTTGTAAACTGAGTCTAGTATTGTATATACTTTTAAACTGTTCAAAATTGAAGACCAACGAGTTTTTACGGGCAATTGTATGGCACCTGCATTTGGCTCTACATTTTTATTTTCTGTTTGTTTTATCCGCAAAAGTTCATACAAAACTTGTTTATTCTTAATCTCTTTTGCAATATCTGTAACTTTATCAATCAGAGTCGATATAGTATTAATTTTAAGCAGATCATTACATAACAAATTAAGACCATGGGAAAGACAACCATATGGAATAATACCATATTTTTCCTTTAGTTTAATTCAAGCAAGTTGCATATTTTTTTGCATTATCTGATACGTATCCTAAGAATTTGTTTGATCCGTATTTTTCAATTATCTTACCCATTTCTTCAGCTATATACTGTGCAGTATGTCTTTTGCAACTTAGTTTCAATAGAAGCCTCCAGCAGAGGTGATGGTGTAGTTACTATACAATTTATTATTCCTTGGTTTCGTATATTGCTCCAGCCATCACTCTAAAGACCTAGAATTTCGCTTTCATTGATTGTAGTTTCAACCTTCTCCTTGACTCGATTAAACTCTGCATCCAAATTTGTATTCGAAAGTTTATATCTACTTGGTGGTACAAAGCTTGGACGAATCATCTTGAAAAATTTAACCCATTCTGGGTTCTCAAGGATGGACAATGGACAGTAACTAGCATATATTGCACGAGCTAATTGGTTTTCGATTTTTTCCTGCAAAAAAAAAAGCATAGGTTTAGTGCAATTTCTAATCCAAATTTATATTTTGTATCGAAAATTTACGCTATACTTACTTGATCTTTTTGGAAATTCGGTCGGCAAACTCAAAAACTCTGCTAGAAGTCGCGGGTTTCATTAAACAAGTCGTAGGCTTAATGGGTTTATTCGAAACATTGCAAGTAGAAGGGAGCGACATTTCAGGATCAATGTCAAAACTGGAACTGCCTATAGAACTAGTACTACAAGTAGCTGTGAAACTTGAGGTTGACTGTTGCGGTGATATTTCTGGCACTGACCGTTCAGATTCAGGAGCATTAATAGTGGAGTTATCACCCAAAATGGTTTCATTTACCAACACACATTCGTTTTCATCGTCGCTTGATGACGCATTTTTGTCCTCGCCAGATTGCATAAATTTTCTTTTAATTTGCTTAGGAGTATTTTTACAAACTTTACTTAAGTGAGTTTTCATCCTGGACGCATTTTTAAAAAGGTTTTACTGCAATACATGCACTGGTAAATATTATTACCTTTAGAAATGCAATACTTCCAAACAATGTCTTTTTGTTTTCCCCATTTTTAAGCTCACTTAAGGTCCACACTATAATAAAAATAAAAATAAGCGTCTAAATCTTACTAACATACTTTACCTTTACGTACATTTATACTCTATACACTACACTGTATAAAATAATATCTTCTAGTATCGTACTGGAACACTTGCTTCTTGCTGTATGTTGCATAAACTAATCAACAAACGAAAACGAAGTAAGAAGTATAAAATAATACAATATTTATGTCGCCCAGAATTCCCCGACGATCGCGGGACTTCCCAGGCGGCATCGGCAGCGGCGCCAGCCATACAAATTCGACTGTTGCGTGTTGCCGGTTGTGGTGAATCGTCGAGTCAAGTCAAGAAAGATCGGCGCTCGATATATTTTCAAAACTAATGAATCTTTCATATTTGAAAATTCTTCTATTGTGAGTTTATGGCTTAATAAACATCAAATTGGAATTGTTTATGACAAAAATTTAATATTTTATTAAATATTTTCAATGTTTCCAATATTTCCAATATTTCCAAAGTACGTTCAGAAATTTCCAATGTTTCCGTTTCCATAGGAATATTTCCAACGGAAATATTTCCATTTACAACACTATATATACTTGAAACTTTTTGGAAGTTTTTATTATTAAATCTTTCCAATGTTCTGGAATAAAAATGTTTAAAGATAGCTTTTTTGTTTTCTCAATTCGAGCAAAAGAACGGTCGCATTCCATATAGGAATGTCCCGGTTTAAAAAATTTATGGTGTATTATTTTCAAAGTAGTACTTTGAACCAAAAACATAAACAATTTGGTAATGTTCTTATTTTTATTTTGGCCTCCACATTGGTCACTGTAGCAAATCAGTTCTTCGACAGTTGGTGGCAATTCTTTTATGTACTGCAAAAACAATATTAAATGAATAATAAACAATGACTAAGTATAGTGTAGCTTTACCTTAATAAGACATGATCCAATTACCTGAGATCCTCGTTGGCCAATGGTCTCATTCCAGACATACATAAAGGATATTCCACTAATAAGATCATGGACACAGAAGTTATACGTCCATAACTGACGTAGATAGTATACTTTATTTGTTGAAAGTAGCGGAGTTGGCAGCGTTTTCTGAAGATCAAAACATACTACACAAACTTTTTCTGGATTTTCTCTTCCATATTCTATGTCTAATTTCTTGGCATTTTTTACACTTTCGACTTTCCTTTGATGGATTTCTAATTCGACTTTGCTTTTTGTTTTAATTTCCAAATCGACCGAATTTTTTTATTACAGTATTCAACCGGTCACATGTATGGCACGTATCAGAATGGGGTCTGTGAAATTTTAAATTAAACTCTGTACAGAAATTTTTTCTGTAATATGATTCTTTAACAGGTATTTTATTTGTTTCTTTTGCACCATTCTACATACATCAAGTGCATTTTTTTATATTTAAATCCTCTGGAAAATAACTTGTATTATTATTCTGAGTCCTCGAATAATGGCCCTTATAGCGAGGAAACATTTTTATATGGCTTATTACATCATTGCGAATATTCGGGCTAATTTTGTTTGAAGGAGTGTGAGATTCTCGTTTGTCAGGTTCAGTAATACCTTCAGAAGTTTTTTGGCAAACAATCTGGAGTCTTCTATTGATATATCAAACGTACGAAGAAAATACTCCTTGCAGACTCTAAAGTTCATAAGACGTAAGACGTAATACTGTTGCAAATTTTTTAAGTGAAACTGCCCCACTATTATGTCAGCTTTACATTCGTTTTACTTATACAAGATGCTAAATATTGCGTTTGCAAATCGTATGTTTGTATTTCATAAAACTTAGTGAAGAGATTCATTCTTTGTGCTTCCAGATATTTTGTCACACTCATATCTGCAACGATGGTCATATGGTTTTAAAACTTTTTTCTTAATCTTTTTTCCCTTACTAGTCTCATACGCATTACCACTTAATCTATCCCGCTTTCTTTTCTGCTTCTTCCAATTCCCCATGTCCTTTTTCCTTTTTTTTGTACTTTTGGGGTAACTGTAATAAAAAGCAAGCATTATTATTATTGTTTCTTAGCATTATGAAAATAACATACCATGAATACCAATTTCAGGTTCAACCCACTCTGTAGATCCATCGGAATCCTCAGATGGGTAGTATTCACTATCCTCATCAGCTTCAAAGGGGTCCTGTTCACTATTATCTAAATCTAAGCTATAGCATACTCCCCTAAAAATATTTTAGGTTAGGTTTTAATTTAAACTAAAAAAGCCTAATAACTATATTATTGATAATTCGAAATTTACCTGATGCAATTCTCTTTCTGTAGTCATGTCCAAACACTAAAAAATTGATATTACACTTCGAAAACTACACTAAATTTGCAAGTAACAAGGTGGAACACTAACAAGAAGCGATCTAAGTAATGAAAACATTTCAAATATTTATGGCGGCATAACGGTCTAAGTGCGCTTGATCCTTTTTGCCACTACTTGAAAAAGCACATCTGTTAACCTAGTTTTTTACAACTCAAGAGATGGCGTGCAGAACATTTAAAAATCACTTGGATCGTTTTGCTAGTAAGTAATTTTTAGTTTTAACTATGGATATCTGCCATTAACTCATTTTTTAAAAAATTGTCACGTAGACCCTTTTCGTTCTTACCCCTTCAATTAAAAACTAAAACTATTAACATTGCAAGACGTAAGAACAATCTGAAGTCACCAAGAGAAAGCAATCGGATAAAATTATGCTAAGATTTACATAATTAATTAACGAATTCGAATTAACAGTTTCATTCACAAACCACCTGTTTAATCTGACATGTGACAAGACAGTTGAAAGACAGTTATTTAAAAGGTTAGGAAACGCACTGGTTGTGTTTGAGGCTACGGTTTGTCGTGTAACTTACTTTCTTATATGTCCGGTAATATGTCCCGATAAAGTATTAAAATTAATTTTTACAGAATTTTGTAACAACTTTTACTTAATTATACTTGGTATGACAAATAGATTAAATTGTTAAAGAAAAGATTTATTTGTAAAATTCTAATTTGGGTTTTGTTAAAAAAAAAACTTATTAAGTAAGAATTTAAAGTTAGTAAAAGTTGTATTTTAATTTGGTAGGCATTTATTTTGAAAAATGGTAAAATTTCCTTTTTTATTAAGTTTTGTTTAGAATCCATTATATTAAAAGAATTGTAATATTAATTATAATTTGAATTTTGTATTTATTATTTGCTGCAAGAAAGTTTTAAAGAGTCAATTATAAAATTTTGAACTTTCCTGCCAGTAAACAAAAATGTGTAAAGAGAACGGCGTTATGTGCCTATTTAGCATAGTGAAACATAGTTTTGGAAAAATTGTGATTTCTTCATTTTATTTAGGAATTTATACTTGAAAGAGAGGAAACATTGTGTCGGTTTCTGAAATTTTTATCAATATCGATTAGATTTGAATATATTTCGCTCAAATGCTCAATATCAGTTCTTTTATTCATTGTGTTAGGAGTTTGCGCAATGTGCACCATTTCTTGATGTTAAGTTTATGAATAATAACGACTCTTTAATCTGTACTATGGATTTATTTATTAATTCTTTGGTAAAGTGTTCACATTGTTCACAAAGTTTTTCTAACCTACGACACATATGCAATTCACTTAAAGGCTAAGCAACAACTGGCTCCCTGTGCATGTGCACTATAAAAGCCGGACTTCCGCAACAAGGACAGAAACTCTCAAACGCCAATGCGCAACTTGTGGCGCTAAAATTCAAACCTGACACCTCCACCCTTAAAATATTTTGTAATCTTTAAACCTTAAGGGTGTCCTCTTTATTCTTTCTGTTCTTGTGGCCGAAGTTTGTTCTATTACCTCAACATTCCTATCATTATCTTTATCATTTATAACAGTACAAGAATCACTAGGACTAATTACATTTGTAAGCCTACTATTTGACATATTTTCTGTAAAATTATCATTATTAAAACTTGACAAATTTTCCTGATTAGATATATTACACGTTTGGACATTTATATTTGGTTTTTCTATTACATGTAAAGCAATTTTAGGATTTAATCGCTCAACCTGTGCCCCTTTATTATTGCAATTAGGGCTTCCTTTTCCTACCCCCGCTTCTTCTTCCTGCGTCTCGGTGTGAGGCTGTTTTTCCGATGCTTTGTAGGGTGACTGTTGGTCTTTCCACTCCGTCCTGCAGTGTCTTTCTCTTATCTGGTTTGTGTGTCTTTTCCATACCCTTCCGTCCTTAATTTTACAAAGGTATACTGACCTCCCCGTTCTCTCGAGTACTACAGCTTCTATCCATTCCTTCGTATTTACTTTTCTGTAATCTCGTATCCAAACTGTTGTTCCCTTTTCAAATTCTCGTGATCTTCTTGATTTTACTGGTTGATGGTTCTGTAGCAGTTTTCTGTGGGGCTTTCGTCTTTAATTTCTATGCATAAATCCAATCTAGTCCTTAACCTTCTTCCAAACATTCTGTAGGCTGGACTTTCCCCTGTCGTGCTATGTTCTGCATTCCTATAATGCAACAAAAACCTCGAGATCAGTATATCTAAATTGGACGCTCTTGTTTTTGGGTCACATAATGCTGCTTCTAATTTTCTCTTGAATGTTTGTACATTTCTCTCTGCAGCACCATTTGATGAAGGGTTAAACGGTGGTGTTGTTGTGTGGCGTATACCATTTTTCTTGAAGAAGTTCTGCATTTGGTCTGACACAAAAGCTCTTCCGTTGTCTGATACTATTTCTTCTGGCAACCCAAAATCTGCAAACAGTTTTCTTAGTTTAGTTTCTGTTTCTGTCGATGTCATCGTCTTTACTATAAATACGTCAACCCACTTTGAATAGGCATCTGTCACTAAAAGAAAGTAATTATTAAACTTTGGTCCCAGAAAATCTATATGAATTCTTTCCCATGGTCTCTTAGCTAATGGCCATGGTGTCAGTTCTGTCTTTGGTGGGTCTGATAGCACTTTGGCACATCCTATGCAACTTTTTACTTTAGCTTCAATGTCTTTGTCAATATTAGGCCACCATAAATATGAACGAGCTGTTGATTTTGTTTTAACTATTCCCAAATGAGCAGCATGTAGCTCAGTTAACATTTCTTCTTTTAATGATTCGGGAATAACTATTCTTTTCCCCCACCAAATACAATCTTTCAAGGTGCTAAGTTCCTCTTTACGAAAAAATAAGGTAAGAGCTCTTTTTTATACCTTTTTTATCTGGCCAACTTTCATCCTTAATATATTTTTAAATAATGTTTACATTTAATGTTTTACATTTTTTTGTCTCTAAAGCTATTCTTTTATTGTCAACTGGCCAATCAGCTGCCTTTTCTACAAAATTTAGGTATGTTATATCATCATTTAACAGGGTAGTAGCCTTTAACGGTGCTCTCGACAAATAATCTGCAAAATAGTTACGCTTACCACTAATAAATTCCATCTGATAGTCAAATGCTGACATGAACAAGGCCCATCTTTGCAATCTGTCTCGATGTCTTTGTGGTATTCCTTTGTTTTCGCCATACAATCCCAACAATGGCTTATGATCGACTCGTAAAATAAACTTACGTCCTTGTAGATATTGACTAAATCTTTTGAGCCCGAAGACCACTGCTGCTGATTCTAGGTCCACTACTGCATACGATTTCTCATTTGGCATCAGTGTGCGGGACATGCATGCGATCGGTCTTTCTATGTTTCCTTCTTTTTGCAGTAGAATCGCAGATAATCCGTCCGTTAAGGCATCAGTTACTAAAATGGTAGTTTTATTAGGGTCAAAATGAGTTAAAGTCATATTATCGGCTATGGATTTCTTTATTTTATGAAAGGCATTCTGACATTCTTTACTCCAATCGAATTTATACCCCTTCTGTAACAATTTGTAGATGGGACATAAAATTTCCGCTAACCGAGGTACAAATTTGCTATAGTAATTTACCAAACCACAAAATGATCTTACTTGTGTTACTGTTGTGGGTATTGGCGCGTTTAATATTGCTTTAATTTTTGTTTCAGTTTTTGTGATTCCCTCAGCTGAAATTTTATGTCCTAAAAATTCCAATTCGCTTCTAAAAATTCACATTTATCTTTATTCAATGTTAACCCTGCTTTCTGCAATTTTTCCAGCACTCTTTCTACGTTATTAATATGATCTTGCATATCTGCCCCCATTATTAAAATATCGTCTAAATAATTACATACCCCAGGTAAACCCTGTAAAAGCATTTCGATTTTCTGTTGGAATATTGCACTAGCTGGAGAAATGCCATAAGGCATTCTCAACATTTTAAAGATACCCTTATGGGTCGACCATGCTGTTAATTCCTGTGCTTCATCGTGTAATTCAAACTGCGCATAAGCTTTACTCATATCTAATTTACTAAAAATTTTACCTCCGTTTAATTTCTGCAAGACCTCTTCGATTCTTGGCAATGGGAATCTTACATTTTCAAAATACTTATTTATCGTTGATTTATAGTCTCCACAAATCCTTATTCCTCCGTCTGCTTTAATCACTGGGACTATCGGAGTTCCCCATGCGCTGGACATCACTGGTTGTATAACTCCTTGTTCCGTTAACTTCTCCAACTCCTTTTCGATTGGTATCTTATATGCAAAAGGCACAGGTCTCGGTCTACAAAATATCGGTTCAACATTATCTTTTAAAGGTAATTTAATTTTTTTCAAACTTATAAACACCCAACTTTTCTGAAAATGCTTCAGGAAATTTGTCAATTAGATCATTTTCTAATTTGTCAAGTTTATTTATTTCTACCATACTCAATTTAAAATTAAAAACACTTAAAAAATCTTTTCCTAAAAGATTAGGTCTGTCATTGTCAAAAACATACAATTTTATCATTCTATTTACATTTTTATAGGTAACCACACCATTAAAATAACCTTTCGGCCTTAAACATTGACCGTTAAAACCTTTTACAACTACATTATCAGTAAACAATTTACAATTTTTAAAATATTTGTTAAAATTCTCTAAGTTTAAAGTAGATATTGCTGCACCAGAGTCTACAATCATTTCTAAGGGCTTATTTTCTATTAAAACATTTAATTTAAAATCATTATTAAACCTATCAGTGTTTTTATCTAAAATAAAAATATCTTTATCATAATAAACAAACAAATCATCCATGTTTTGATTTTGTACTTCAATAAGGTTATGTGTTTTTATGTTATTATTTGTGCATACATTTTCTAAATGTCCTATCTTTTTACATTGATTACACCTATAGTTTACGTACTTACAAGGATTAAGCCTTCCTCAAACCGGCACGAAATAATCGCGCGAAAAATTCGCAACGAATTTCAGTGCGAAATTCGCAAAGCGATTCGCTTATTCATACATACCAAAGCGTCATATTCGCTCCGCGAACGTAAAGGTATCGACGTTATCTACATTTTGTTTTTGCAATGAACTTCTCATCGGAAGAAGAAGAAGCACTTCTATTTGTTGCTTTAGAAGAGGAACAAAATGCCAGGTAAGTTAGTAACGCCTTTTAATTGTTGGGTTTAATAGTTCAACAAAGTAAAACACATCTTTTAAATTTTGTTTAGGAAAAAAAGGAAATGGGTACATGATATTAACTTGGAACGGAATAAATTTGGGGAATACCATTCCCTGATGCCACAACTTCGACTGGATGAACAACGCTTTTACATATATTTTAGAATGACTCCGGAATGTTTCGATGAAATATTGAACTTGATAAAAGATGATATACGAAAATCTGACACAAACTATCGTGAAGCTATCTCGCCAGAAGAACGACTTGCTATTGCACTCAGGTAAAACATTTAAATTAAAATTAATAGGTAAATGGTGTACAAAAAGTTCAGGAATCGTAAAATAAATATTTTATTGTAATAAAACTACATGTTACCACTAGGATTAAATGCGGCTAAATAATCTGCGGCAGCATTCGACTCTTCTGAGTATATTATTGGAGTAAACCCAGTGTTGCTTGGGAAGGACGATGTAGTACTACTATAGATAGTTGAACTCTGTGTAGATGCTGACGATATTTCTTCAGTATGTTCAAGTTCTTCGTGAGCTATGAATTCGGCAATTTTTAGTTTTATTCGAGCTTGACGCTTTGCGGGAAGTGTTTTCACAGTCTGTGCATGTGCTAAGAACAGTGACTCAATCGCATCAAACTCTTTCTTTGGTTTTTTATTCTCAAAATATTTAATGAGCTCGTGCATAGACGAAGATGGTGTTTCATGGCGTTTTCTGCTTGATCTAGATTGTGCATTTGCAGTCTGTGGTGTTGTGTTCCCTAAAGCCGTCACTAGTGTAGTGTTCTCTGCAGGAGGGGTTGCAAACTCTGTTGTTAAGGCATTCTGACCATCTTTTGCATTTAAATCCTCATTGTCTTCTTCTGCAAGGCCTTCCAAATTTTGATTTTCTTCATTTTCAGCTCTCATTTCATCCGTGAAGCCAATATCTTTTATATTGGATGATGTTTTAGCAAATGCCAAAAAAAGGTCGAAAAAATTCCATATAGTCAGCCCACTGCCATTTTTTTACGTTACCCACTGCTTGACCGGTCTTTGGTTTAGTAGATTTAATATATTTTGCATATGTGTCTCTGAGATTCCTCCATCTTTTTTCACGTCATACCTAAAAATATTTTTTTTTACAGATTTCTTGCTACCGGTGATACCTTCTCTACTATTGGGCATAGCTTTCGAGTTGGCTTCACAACAGTGAGTACAGTTGTCACCGAAGTTTGTGAAGCAATATGCAGACATATGGAGCCTATTTATTTACCAGAACCAACAGTAGATATTTGGAAAAAATATGCTGAAGAATTTGAAAATAGATGGGGATTTCCCAATTGCAATGGTAGCGTGGACGGTAAACATGTAACAATCAAGAGACCTAACAACAGTGGCTCCAATTACTGGTGCTATTTACATAAGTATTCAATAGTACTCATGGCTATTGTTAGCCCGGACTATAAATTTATATGTATCGATATTGGAGGTTTTGGCAAAAATAGTGATGGGGGATTTTTGAAACCTCAAATATGGGAAAACGATTTGAACAAAATTTAATTAATGTTCCTGCACCTAGAATTCTCCCTGGGCAAAATGAAATCTGCCCGTATGTCTTAATTGGTGACGAAGCATTTGCCTTAAAACCGTACCTAATGAGACCTTTTCCTTATAAGCAAACGTTAACAGACGTTAGGAAAGAGAAATATAATGTAAGACTTTGTCGTGCTAGAAGGGTCGTAGAAAATCCTTTTGGTATTTTGTCTCAAAAATGGCGGATATTTTATAGACCATTAGAAACTAAAGTAGATACTACTATTCTAATTGTACATACGGCATGCGTTTTACACAATTTTTTACGAAGTAAAAGTGGCGATGAAAATTTTTTCAATTATTAGATCCCCGGAACCTGTGCTTGGAGCTTTTGCTGATATAGCAAATGATCCACGGCGAGCAACAGGGCTAGCATTTTCTACTCGTGACAAATTTGTAAATTTTTTAAATTCTGATATGCCTATGCCCATTACATAGAATAGTCATTACCACATTTGTTTGGAATGTAAACTACTTAACAAATTAATAAAAAATATTGTAAGCCTACCATTTGTATTCACTTCTTTTCCTATTTCCATCCATATCTTATCTTTCTTTCGCACATTCCTGTAGTCTTCACTCGACAAATCATATAAACAAGGGTACTTTTTCATTATTTCTATCAATTTTTCCGTGTTTACCATTGCGAATTTTTAATAAACGGCGTCAAAAACGCAGTCAAATGCGAACTGAAATTCGCTGCGATAAAAGCGCTGAACATTCGCATTCGCCGACGCGCCGGTCTGAGCCTGTTCGTAAATCGCTCTGTTTACAATCACGCCGCGAATTTATCGTTGCGAATTTCTCGCAGTTACAGCGAAGAATTCGCGCCGGTTTGAGGACGGCTTTAACGTGATTTTTGCCACATATTTTACACAAGATTTGTCTTTTACCAAATTCATCATCTTTTCGGCCATGATGTTTATCTGTCACCTGCCATTGCTCCTTGGAAGTCAGCTGGTGGCGCACGCCGTTGGCGCGCCTGTCGTTTGCGAAAGCATGACGTGTTGCATGCCTTGCTGGCGCTAGCTGCTGTTGCTGGTGGTAGGAACGCCTCCCTGCCATGTTGCCAAAGTTTTTGCTTCTTTTTCCCACGTAATTTACACTTGCTTCTGATGAATCGGATGTCATGGCGGATTCCTTTTTAAGGGCGATATCTACGATCACTTGTAACTCCGAACTTTCACTCTCTTCACAGATCCTATCCAGAATTTTCCCTTTTTAATCCTGCGACAAATCTGTCTTTTAGAATTTCGCACAATTGTTCACCAAATTTACAATTTATCGCCATCTTTCTCAACCGCACATACCACTCCCGGATTGGCTCCATTTCTCCTTGCACGGCTTCGTAAAATTTTCTTCTCTCTCTAAACACTGATACTTGCGGGCAATACTGCTTCCTTAACAATTCCGTTATTTCATTGAATTTCCTATCTTTCGGGTATTTAGGAAAACTTAAATCCCTTAGCAATTTGTAGGTTTCATCGCCTACCAGACTTAATAAGGTTGCTGCTTTTAGTTTATCGTCGGTTATGCTGTTGGCAATGAAATACTGCTCTAGTCGCTCTTCGTATATTACCCAGTCATCCTCGTTTGGGCGGAATTCTTCTACTCTACCAACAATACCACTTGGCCCGGCCATTTTGTTTTTCTCGGTGCCCTCGTGGCTAGTGGATTCTTAATACCAGGATTTCTTTTGCTCCCAGGCTCTGTCCTCGTCGCCAATTGTTAAGTTTATGAATAATAACGACTCTTTAATCTGTACTATGGATTTATTTATTAATTCTTTGGTAAAGTGTTCACATTGTTCACAAAGTTTTTCTAACCTACGACACATATGCAATTCACTTAAAGGCTAAGCAACAACTGGCTCCCTGAGCATGTGCACTATAAAAGCCGGACTTCCGCAACAAGGAATTTTATTTTTGTTTAAAAACACGAATTTGCTGGAAATTTTTGCGTTTATATTAAATTTATAGGTAAGAAATATAAATAACGCACTTCTAATATAATATTTTTGTGTCTGGTTTTTTAAACTTTTTTAGGTGTGACGTTTTTCCATGTCACGTGCTATATTTTAGTATGTGATCCAGAGAATGTAAATATACGCATTCTCTTAGAAGCCAGGCTACTCTTAAATCTTTAAATTGCCATCGTCTTACACACAAAAAATTCTATGATCAAAGCAATCAAAATTTTATTATTAAGAAATTAACGTCAAGTTGAAATTATTAAATATCACTTTTAGACGAACTTATAATTATTATAGAAGTACACTATTTTAAAAATATATTTTCAAATTATACATAATTATACTTATGGTAAATATAAGTAATAAGCATTTTATTGGTCTTAGGTTCAACTGATACCTAAGATTTCACTGTAAATTTATTACAAAATAAAAGTGTCTTGAAATTAACTATTCTCACTCTGAATACAAAGAAAAATGTATGTTCAAACTATACAACATTTTATTGTCAACGGTGAGTTTATATCCCACCGTCGAACAGTGACATTTTTCTTATAACTCTTGCTTTTCGTGTTATTCACCATCACCATTGACCCGGTACAGCCACTCTGACAAGTTCTGTGAGGCAGGCGAAACCAGTCAGTGTAAAGAGGCCAGGTAAATGACACAAAAAGCTGGAGTTTTTCTCTTAACTGTCGAAAAGGGGAAATCATTTTTATCCTAAACTATGTTTCCCTTAATGATATCCCAGAAGCAATATTAAAATCAATTTAGGATTAAGCTAAAATTAATATTAAATATATTCTCAATGCAACTAATTAGACATAAAATAAAGAATAGATAGAGTATGTAAGAAATAATATATGTTTATTTCGAGTAAGCGATGCATCAAAGCAAGTCTTGAATGTGGATCCTTTAAAAATATATCTATGATTACTCTTATCACTACATATAGTTGCTCCCTATTCATGCCTAAGTTAGTGTCAAACTAAATATATTAGGCTTAAGTTGAAACTACTTTTTTTTTGTGTGTATATCTAAAATCGCGATAAAATGCCCAAATAATAGAAGACAATAGGAAATTCGCAGTTTGAGAATATACATATTGCCTATAAAAGGATAAGACTTTTGAAGCTAATTTAACAACGTAACTACAATTATTTTGAGTTGTGATACTTCAAGAAATCTGCTAGACGTAATAAGGGAATACCACCCTGTCTAAAACAGAAAAAAACAACATAGTCTGTTGGGAAGTTTGGGATATCAACTTGCTGCGCCAAATATTGACTTCCGCAGTCAAGCTGCCGCAGTGCGCGACAGGCCTAAGAGTGTACAATACCACGAATTGTCGGCTAACTGGCGATACAGCGATGACAGCAAAAAAATGAAATTATAAAAATTATAAATTAGATTTAAAACGAAAATATCAAAACCGCAAGTGGTATAAATTCTGTACATTATTTAATACTTCGTAGTATTCCTAATTGTCTGACCATTGTTTTTATTACAATTACGGTTAGTTTAGGTCACTGCACATAAAACAAACATTTCAGTTAAAGTAGCAGTACCATACCATGCGTTACACTTGATAGGCGCTTTGCTTGCCACATTTCAGTCAGGATTTTTGTAATTAAATACCTTGTTAAATACCATTTAATTTTGCATTTAACTGTGTATTTACCGTGCCTACTTTTACGATAATTTATGTTATTTCTTGTTGAAGAATAAAATCTCTTGTTTATGGATGCTGGTGGAAGCACAGATTCATTAATAAATAAAATCAACTTGATATGCAGTTGAACCGTTTTTTGCAAAACTCCATTTGTCATTAATTGTAACTTTCGAGAAAAGGAAAATTTGGTATTTGTTTAATAATAAGATATATTTTACCATAAAAATAATGTTCTCTTTTATTTCGGTTCTTAAACAACGAGTAATTATTTTCAGTTGACAGATGGGTTTTCCGGAGAATAATCTAATTATGTTTTTTCGAAAAGAATGAAATTTTTATATTAGCTCAAAAAAGAAAGAAACACATTTTTATTTAACATTTTTTACAAATATTATTTAGTCTTCATCAGTACTACTATTATACAGGGTGTTAAAGAAATAATGTTGTAACTCTAAGAGGTAATTTTTTCATTATTCTAAGCAAAAAAGTTCATAGTAAATTATGTCTGAAAGTCAGTCGTTTTCGAGAAATTTAAGTCGTAAATAATTAAATTTTCTCAAACATTTGGCAACGCTGCAACACGGCAGTTGATACAAGCGCACGAGAGCAGCAACTGATTTATCCAATTGTTATATTTTTTATTTACTAACGCTCTCAGACTTTCAGTGCATTACATTTACTAAAAAAATGACAGAACTTACCGATACGTGGGGACATACACCACCAATATCCACGATTATCACTCACTTATTTAAAACGATGCGATGCCAAAAAAAACAAAAACACATTTGTTAATCATTTTGGAGTCTTCTATAAATGGTCTTCTAGCTGGTAGCCTTCGATCAGAAAAACATTCTTCGTAAATGCGCCTAGCTTCTTCAGAATTGCATTGAGTCTCTCCGTAAATAAAAACCATATCATGCATACATTACTTGCATTAATGTTTTTTTTTATCTTTGGACAAACCACGAAGGCTGAAATCCTAAATACTAACGTACCGTGGGTGTCTTAAGCGAGGTAAGAGGAAGTTTGTCTTCACGGGACCTTAATACATGAAGATTTGGGGGAAGGAAAGACCTCCGCAGGCAGCAGGTTCCACATTCTAGAAACTCTAGGGATAAAATAACGAACAAAGTGAGAAGTTCGGGGCCTGTCCAGTTGGACTGTATAGGGATGCATATGCGCGGCACCACGAGTTTCTCTGTTGGGAACCGTGAGTGGAGGAACTATACTGGACAATTCTTCATAGCAGAAGCCATGAAAGTACCTATGAAAAAGCAATAAATCCCCCACAGCCGGACGATGGCCAAAAGAGGGAAGCCTTTCTGTAAACGAAGGATCATTAATGAGACGAAGAGCTCTTCTTGGAATTGAATCAAGAATGCTTAGGGTTGTGGGGGACGCCATGCCCCAGATATGAGAACAATATTCCAAGGGAGGTCGGATTTGGGACACATACAAAGTGTATAAATTAGAAGGAGAAAAATATTTTTGGCTCGAAAGAGAAATCCAAGCTTTTTTGAAGCTGCCGTGGCTATAGATACAAAGTGTTTATGCCAGTTAAGGTTACTTTCAAATGTCACGCCAACAAGATTGGAGGTGTCCTTGCTCTTTAAAACTTGGCCGCTCATAAGTAGAGGATGAGTATTTCGTGACTCTTTTCGCGACAAGGAACATGATTGTGTTTTGGATGCATTAAAATGGACAAGATTTTTGGCACCCCAATCCAATATTAAATTAAGATCCTGCGAAAGAGATATCTGCATCGCTCTGCGTTTGTTTTCCAAATCAGGTTTAGTGATGGGTTTAGGAACGTGAAAACTGGAGTGAAGGGTACTATCGTCGGCGAAACAATGAATGGAATTAGTTGTGGACGAGAGAAGGTCGTTGATGTAAAGAAGAAACAATGTTGGTGCTAGAACTGAGCTCTAAGGCACTCCAGCATTTACTTGGTGAAAGCTTGAAGAATGGCCGTCCACAATAACTGATATACGTCAATCAGATAGATAACTAGAGAGCCAAGTACAGAGTTTAGTTGAAAGATCATAGGAGGGAAGTTTATTAAGAAGTGCGGCATGCCAGACCTGGTCAAAAGCTTTGGATATATCAAGAGCAACGATCTGGGACTCACCTAGAAACTCAAGAGACTTATTTCAGCAGTGTGATACGAAGAGAAAGAAGATCTGCTGTAGATCTTTGTGGCGAAATCCATACTGCCTGTCATGCAAAACTGTGTATGTAAGAAAATGTAAAAAAACAATCCCGACGTACGACGTTGCCAATTGTGTGAGGGATTTTGCTATTTTTTTTTCGGAAAATTGTATTAAATAAGCAAGAAAAATATTTTTAGAGATAGTTAATTAATAAATATGGTGTATTGATTCATTTTACGCTATTAGGCATATGATTTTAAAAAATTTAGGTGCAAAATTATTTGATTTTATGACTAAAAAGAAATAAGTTCAGCATTTTTTCTCGGAAACGGCTGATTTTGGGATGTGATGTGATATGGAACTTATTTGCTTAGAATAATGCAAGGAATCACCTCTTAAAGTTCCAAACATTAATTATTTTCCTAACACCCTGTCTTCTTTAAATGCTTACATACATGCTTAATACTCTAAGGGGCGTCCATAAATTATGCGAGACAGTTGACTGGCAATGGTTTCAATTGGTCACTGCTTTTGGGGTTTGGCCGAAAACCGCGTTTGAATTAAAGCTTCGTTGCCTATTCCTTTGACTACTGTAGTTTTAATGTTTTTTTTTTAAATACAAGGGACGTAGATTATTAGTCCGTTAATCCATGGCTCGCATTAATATATTTTTGAAAAAAACTAGAAAGTTTTGGATTTTGCAAAAACTTCTTAATGTTTTACTTCCAAAATCTTAACTTAACTGTTGTATTTTATTAACTACAATGTCCATTTATACTTATATTTAATAACGCACACAAGAGTAAAAATTAATAGTCAAATAAATTGAACCAAGTTGACCTTGAATAAACTTTACAGTGTAAAAAAGCAAATTGGATATGAAAGAAATTCAAGGTCGCCTTTTTAAATTTGTTTAAATTAGAACACGTCCTATTTTCCATCAAATATTGATGCCTAAACTACCCACAGGGCCGTATTAACTTTTGAGGCCCCCTAGGCTAGAATTCCCGGAGTGCCTATTTTCCACCCAAAAAAGAAACAAAAAAAAATCCTTTTCTCCGTAGCGCCTATTTTGAGTGCCAGGTACCTTACTTCACCACCCGAAATAAAATTTGATGACCAAAAAAAAGTCATTCCCTCCTTTTGGCGCCTATTTGCCTATTTTATTCCAAAACCGCAGAGAAATTAGTCACCAAAAATCCCCACTCAACCTAAACTTTTTTAAAAACCCCTCTTTAGCGCCTATTACTCTCCTGTCTGGCGCCTATTTCTTCATTGCGCCCTAGGCTGTAGCCTAGTCAGCCTAATGGATAATACGGCCCTGACTACCATCCTAATGAACTAAAAATTGACAGTTTGACCATTTAACCTTAATTTTATCGTGGTTGGTGTGATGTTTAGTTTTCGTTGTGGCTTTCATTGAGTGTTTATTTAAAGATTTTAAGCACAACACAGAAATGTGCTCTTATAAATAAAATTTTTGCTTGTTACAATATATTATGTTGTTTTGTTCAAATCCTCTTAGTTGTCAGCCTTGCTTGAAAGAAGTTTGTCAAATATTTATTACACTTCCAACTTTTAACAAGATGTACCAAATATTTAATAAAACTTATTTGACAAGAACAAACAATTATTTTAAACTATGCAGATAAGTTAAAAATGGTAATAAAAACAAACGCAACCTTAATTTAAAACCTTGCACACTGCTGTATCTCATATTTTGTTCTGGTTAGAATATAATGTAGGGTAGTGTTCTGGTTCAAAATACTATGTAGTATTGCTGGTTAAAAACGGAGGTCCCTAGAAGATCTAGAAACCTTAAAAAAATGTATTTTGACCTTTTTGCAATTATGGCTACTTACAAATAAGGCTTGGTCTAATAAGGAAGCATTAAAAAAAATCAAATTGCAGAATAGTGCTATTTTGCAGGTAAAATGATCCAACATTAACATCAATAAGCATGTAAATAATTTACATAAAACTGTAAATATAACCATCCGTTCGGAAATTTTATAATACACGTGCGAAAGTACAATTTTAATTTTTTTTCGTAAAGTAACGAGACTTATACATGTAAACACGTTCTAATGTCACCATTCACTTGAGAACCCGTTAGAAAATGCGCGAGGTGCACAAGTAACGAAACAGTTAAATAATAAATATCATTAACATAATATCATTTTTTTGGAAAGAACCGCTTAAATGAACCTTTATAACGAAGGCATAATAAAAGAAATGTTGTCATGAAAACAATGATTTTCACAACTTAATTGCTTTTAGACGTCAAATAGACAAAAAAGAATTTATGTCTATTTGACGTTTTACCAGTACATGATACGCGCAGAAATGGTTATGAATTCTTTAAAACTGTTTAAGTTATAAAAAAAAGAAAAAAATATTTTTCTGTTTTTTAAAAACACCTAAACACAGGGTGCCCACTATTTTGACCAATTTCTTCGAAAATAACTTTAGAACAAATCAAGTTATCAAGATGAGTTTTTGCAGAAAACCGTAGATTTTCTAAAAGTTCTCTCTCTTCTAAAAGTTCTAAAAAATTACCGATTTTCCGATATTGGGCAACTTTGTTATTTTAAAAGAAACACCATGTATATTTTTTTGCAATCTTAATATTCAATTTTCCCCTTAAAAAAATATAACAAAAGCTATAGTTATTTAAAAAAAATACACTGAAAAACATATTTTGTAAGTTTACAACGTGGGACGTTGCTTATTTTTAGCCAAAGTGGGACGTGACAAAATTAAAACGGACTTTTACAAAAATTGTGTAAAAAACATTTGTAAATTTACATTACTAACATATATGTGTTATTACACTAAACATGTAATACCTTTATTAAATTGTTATTAATATAACATGTCCCCAGTCGCATATTCAGTAACAGCAGACGCGATAGACTTCCGAATTGCGTTCGGCGACGCGATGACAACAGATGGTCTTCTAGGGCTAGAACGTCTGCTGTTGGGTCATGGTTAGTTCTGGTTAGTCAAATCTTTTTTTAAATTCCTTAATAAAGCGAATTAAAAACCCAATGAGACAGTTTTTAATGACCTTCAAACCACCGCGGAGAAAATCCGAAAAAAGCCGAAGAGCCGCTGAAAGTCTAGCGCGTCTGCTGTTACTGAATATGCTCCCCGGTCTTTCAAAACTGGTTAAAATCGAAAATTGTTTCCACTGTTAAGAAAATTACCCGATATTGGATTGCACGTGAAGTCACACATATCAAAAATCAATTAACCTTTAAATTATATGTCGGATCGTCAGATTAAAAGTAGGATGTGTGCAGAAGCCACAAATGGAAGATGAAAAAAATATCACCCGCAGTTCTACTAGAATATAATAGAGTTATTAATTACACTGGTCAACATGATTTTTGTTTATGACTTCTACATATTAAATTTTAGTTTTTCCCACGCCAAAACTAAGGAAAATATATCATGTTTTTCTTAAAGTTTGCTTTTGTAGAAATTGGAGCAGTTTTTCAAGTTTTTAAAAAAATTCAATGATGTTTATACAGGGTGTAATTTAATTGATGGCTAAAAATACAGGATATTACCCTTTAACTTATTTTAGAAAGAAAAGTACATATGAACAACATATATCCCAAACCTCTTAATTTTTAAGCTACAGGGTATTAACATTTTAAGACAAAATCGTTTTCTTATTATAACTTTAAAACTGTTTTTGGTATTTTTATTAAAATTGACATGCACCTACTAATCACCAATAGGCAATTTTTATTGTTAAAGATATTTGAATTATTTCTACCAGTGGCGTCCGAACGTGATGTATACTGGAGATTTTCAAAAAATATGTAGTACAGCACTGGTTGTTCCAAAATAGAAATCATTTTAAAATCTGCATTTATTTTCCATCAAATTTAATCTCTTGACTTTTTCTTTCCCCAATGCACCATTTTCGCGTAAAAAATAAATACCCTTTTCAGGCATTTGTAGTATAACGAAATTATTTAAGAGTAGTATGCTGGTGCCCTATTTTATTTTATTTTTACGCGGAAGCAGTGCATCGGGAGGAAAAACAGTCAAG
Source organism: Listronotus bonariensis (assembly GCA_014170235.1). Taxonomy (NCBI): domain Eukaryota; kingdom Metazoa; phylum Arthropoda; class Insecta; order Coleoptera; family Curculionidae; genus Listronotus; species Listronotus bonariensis. The sequence goes on from JACEGR010005918.1 coordinate 25,910, forward strand.
ATGTTAAAACTTTTGCAAATAAATGGTGTTTTTTTTTGGAAAAGCAATTTGGCGTACCCTATATTTTTAAAAGGTATTTCTTTAATGAGCTCTCTCGTGTTAAATATACTTAATTAATTAACGTGAATCAGATAAAACAAACTTTGGAAGTAAAATAAAAATTCAGGTGCTTTTGAATGTCCAGAATCATAATTTACCCATTCGAACAGAAACACAAAAATATATTTTTTCCACGACCGTTAAAAGAAAATGCATGTTTCTTATCATTAACATGAAGTTAAAATACTCCATTCTAGTACACTACATAAAGTGTTAAAAAAAACTTTTTTACTGGACTTTAAATTAGTGTTTTGTTTCAAGCCTACAACAATAAAATTAAATATTTATTTATGTAATGTAACAGTAAACGCGACATTAACTAAACCAAACAGTCAAGTTACCTTTGATTTCGTCATTATTTCTTTTAGTTCATGTGTCCCTAGTTTTAAAATTTGACAGTTTGCAAATAAACTTGATAGAACCTATTGAAAATTAATGGTAATAATGAATTTGAATGACTAAGAAATTAAAAAGGAATGTATACTGTTTTAGTATTATTTCTACAAAACGTAAGTAGGTATACAATTTTCTAAAATTAAACAATAAGTAAATGTTTTAGTAGTGTAGAGAGATAATTGTCTCTTAAAAAAATATAGGAGGCCATGATTTTTGTTGCAATATAATGGCTGTGCTGCAAAAATTAAAATTAATAAGTTTAGAAGAATTAAACATGTATAAAATGGTATTTTGGAAAAGTTTAAAACGGTCGTGGAAAAAATATAGTGTGTAACACATGCATAAGTGCTTTTTTTACTCATGGGATTGCCGCACTTGCCTAAAGGCACGTGCTGTCAAACTTCCCATTCGTAAAAAAGTATCACTTGAGGCACTTGTTACATAAATTACTATTTTTTGTTGACCGGTGTTATTTTATATCCCAATTTGGAATTTTTAACAAATCTCTTGTCTTGCGGTCTATTCTCCAATCGCACTTATCATGTAGCATGCAAGATCAACGTAATGTTGTAAGAGGGAGGGCGTCCATAATTTACTTGGAGCATTTTTTCCGTGTAATATTGATGTCGCATGCAAGATGGGGAATTCGCGGCTCGAGTATACGTTTTTTTTTTAACTGAACGAGTCTTAGGAATGTCGGCTAATGATTTGTAAAGAAGCTTTATTCGCCCTAAAAAGAAAATGAATGCTAATAATTATGGGTTTATTTAGAACGTGTCAAAAGTCAAGACCTCGGATAAAACACGCTTTACCGTACAATTAAACAGCAAAAAATAAAGTGAAAATCGTTACACCGCAATTTAATCCAACAACAATTTGAATTGTAGTTATTAGAGACGAGTATAATTAATTTCGAAAAAAATTAGTAGGTAATCTATGAGATTTAATCGATGTAAACTACATATTGGACACGTGCAAGAACGTTCTAAAATCAGGACCGCAACAAGCCTAGCAGGTTAGTTAAAAAGAGTTAGAGCTCCTTAATGAAAATACAAGGCGTTTTAAATAAGATTCTGATCCTTAAAGGTGTAACACTATAAATGAGATGGTAAATGTAAAAGGACTGGGATATCCCTGCACTGCAGCCTCCCGGCCTATTGTCCACTTTACCATGGTAAGTTTACATCTGACATTTACTGCATGATATTTATGTCAGGCAGAAATTTTGGCCAATGTAAATGGTCAGAATTTCTACCTAACATAAATATCATGCAATAAATGTCAGATATAAACGTACCATAAGATGCCTTATACATACATTCTAAATCACATAAATTTTTATTTTTATAGGGTTAAAATTTACTTGTTTAGGGTTTTCCCTTCCCCCCACAAATACAAGCACCAATAACTTCAAATGAGAAAAGCGGTCAAGTAAAACTTTAACTTAAAGGGTTTTAAATTCTCTGTCTATTGAACTTTAGCTTTCCAAAATAGATTAAGTAGTTTTTGAGAAAATCTGTTAATACCGGTGGCTCATCACTATAGCTTTTTAATTGCTTAGAATATCAGAATAAAATTTGGTACGTATGTATTGATAACTAAAATTAGGCTTGCAACGTTCTTAAAAAGCCTTCATCGGCATATTTTTAAACTAGTATATAAGAAACCATGACAATTCGTAGTCAAGTTTTTCTTGTTGTGGCAGTTTACATCGCGTTTTTAAATTAGTTTTATAATTTTAAAATAAATACAATAAAAATACAAGAAGAATTTGTGCTAAGTGTTTTGGTGGTTGTCATCATAGCTTCCATAAACAACTTGGGCCATGACGCCAAAGGTGCAAAGTCGGATTTATGCCTGCAGTTTAAGTGTAAATATTCAAGAGCTTAGGTTTTGTCACGTTAGCTGGTAACTATTCTTTGTATTATTTGGGTTTTTAGACAATGATGAATAACCAAATTGCAACACTTAGTGTATTCCTCTTACCTTGTAGAACCGTTCTCTGAACTGTCAATAGTGTCAAGAACGGTTCCCACAACATGAAAATCATGTCAAACAATTGTAAAAGCGAACACTTATGGTGTCGTTCTGGGCGGTTCTGGGGCATAAAAGGAATGCTGCTCCTTAATTTGAATTGCCCATGTAACATGTATGTTCATTTTTTAAAATCTTTTGACAATCCACGAAGGCTGAAAGCCTAAATACTAACATACCGTGGATGTCTTAAGCAAGGTAAGAGGAAGTTTGTTAACACGGGACTTAAAAACTTGAAGATTTAGGGGAGAACGAAAGACCTCCGCTGGCAGTAGGTTCAACAGTCTAGAAACTCTAGGGATAAAAGAACGAACGAAATGGGAAGTTCAGGGTCTGTTTAATTGGACCGTATAGGGATACATACGTGCGGCACCACGAGTTTCTCTGTTGGGAGCTGCAAGAGGAGGGACAATACTGGATAATTCGTCTGAGCAAAAGCCGTAAAAGTATCTATAAAAGAGCGATAGATCTCCCACAGCTCGACGATGGGCAAGAGAAGGAAGTCTTTGAGTACGTAAAGGATCATTAATAAGACGAACAGCTCTTCTTTGAATGGCATCAAGAATGCTGAGGGTTGTAGGGGATGCCATTCCCCCATTCCCCAGACATGAGAACAATATTCCAGAGAGGGTCGAATTTGGGACACATACAAAGTGTATAAATTGGAAGGAGAAAAATAATAAATAAATGGGTCGGAAAAGAAATCCAAGCTTTTTTGAAGCCTCGGTGGCTATAGATACAATGTGTTTATGCCAGTAAAGGTTATTCTCAAATATGACGCCCACAAGGTTGAATGTGCCCCCGCTCTGCAAAACCTGGCCATTCATATGCAAAGGGTGAGGGTGAACTAACCAGAACATGATTGTGTTTGGGATGCATTAAATTGAACGAGATTTTTGGCGCTCCAATCCAATATCAAATTTGGTGTACTCCTTTACGCTCTAGACTCGCCCGAAACCGTTCTCGAACTGTCAAGAGTGTCAAAACTGTCAAAAACACAAAACACTACAATTAAAAGGAACACTTTTGGTGTCGTTCTGGGCGATTCTAGTCCCTAAAAGGATACACCAATTGAGATCCTGTGAAAGAGATATCTGCATCGCCCTGCGTTTGCTTTCCAAGTCGGGTTGAGAGACTGGTTTGAGAACCTGAAAAGTGGAGTGAAGGGTACTATTGTTTTCCGAATTTAGTTGTTTCGTAATACTTTCGGTTTAGCCGGAAACGACTCTCAATGTTACTTTTTGACAACAAACAACAAAAGTATTTTTAATCTCGAATGCCATGAATGCAAATGCTGTGTCGTTATAGTGGGAATGTCATTTTCTATTTAAATTAGTAAAAATATACCGGGGTCTCTCTTTAAAATAAAAAATTTGGATTATTTCGTCTAAACCGAAATAATAAAAAACTAGTAAATTCGTAAAACAATGCACATTCACGTGATATACCTACATACGTGTATGTATATGTATATGTATTTTATTTTCATATTTTAACTAACACAAAAGCTATACGGACAAGCCAGCGGCTAGAGATCCCAGTAGTAGGAGTAAATTTTCTTCAAAAAGCTACTGAACTGACTTTGAAAAACTAAAGACGAATTGAGGGAAAATTTAAACCCTTTAAGATAAGGTATCATTTGACCCCTTTTTCATTTAAAATTATTGCCGTTTGTGTTGGTAAGGGAAAGGAATACCTCTAAAAGAATATATTCTTTTATTCGAATAAAAATATTACAGAATTAAAATCAAAATTGGCGTGTTTCAATATCTTTTTATAAGTGGACAAATTGGGGAATTATACGGGGTATCTTGTTTAATATTATATAAGTATATTAATACTGTACATATTTTTAAATAATATCTGAGTTACCACCCTAAATATTTTAATAAATTTGGTACAAGCCACTATGCATTAAGAGTGGTTTTGTGATGTATTTACTTCTTCCAGTGGCGTTCCAGTATCTATATATTTCAACTAAATATATTTAAAGAAAAATATGTTGTCTCTTGTTTTCTAGAACTAGCTTTTTCCTCTAAACTTCATTTGCCATTTTTAAGTTTAAAATTCTTTAAGTCCGATACCTGTGTTAAATGATTGTCATAGATATTATTCCATGTTAAAGATGATAAGGGCGATAGAAAGAAAATTTAGTAGAACGCGTTCTATGATTTGAACGAATTATTTTCAAATTTTCATTAAAACAAACTAAGCTTAAACGGCTAGCAATAAAAATAATGGCATAGTCTCAACCAACCCATGTTTCCTAAAATAAAGTGGCAATTAGATAGGGTGTTTACCTGCTTACCCATATAAAAGAGCTACGCAATGCTATATTAATATTTGGTCAATTTATTTTTGTCTGGATTAAAGGAAAATAATTTTGTTACGGCCCTGTGTAGTAAGGAAATAGGGCACCTTTATATATTAAAAAACAGGATAGATAGGATATTAACGGACCGGCAAGGAGTCTAATTAGGGTTATATGTGTTTTGATAATAAAGACATTTGCGGCATTTACAGCTAGGTTGTCGAACAGGCCTATCGATCAATCAAAATAAACGGATAATTGAGTTATTGATTATTTAAAGTACTAATTTGTAATTCTTCATTTACAAGATATTAGGATATTTATTGTTGAAAGATAAATACAATTATTTGATAACTTGTAAAAAGTTATAGTTAAAGATCCGAATAAGAAGCGACCTGCACCCATCTGTTACATTAAATCTAGTATTGAAACAAGGGTATTGCTACAAGGTTGCCCAAAAATTATAGCCAAGGCCATACCTAAACTAATAAAATAACCTTATAATAAATAAATAAAAATTGACACACCCTGTATAATGGCAAAGCGTTTTTTTTTTAATACATTCTAACGCTAGTTAATAAAATATAAATATTTAAAATACATAATGTACCAAAAAATTGTAATAATTTTTCAAATTTAAACAATTTCCCATGGCTTTACTATAAAATTGGATAGAAAAGATAGAAAAAAATTATTGATACATTAGATACTGTCATGCAAAGTAAAAAAAATAAAAATGCTATTACACAGAGTGTGTCAAAAATTTTAAGAAAATTGTTTTTTAATTTAAATATAGCCTTGACCACTTGGTTTTTAGGGAGTTCTGTAGCAATACCTTTGTTTAAATACTATATATAATATAAAATAGTTCTTATTCGGTAAACAGATGGTTGCAAGTCCTATTCGGATCGTGGTAGCATGCGAACTATTTTTTTAATTTTGTCATTTTTTTATAGAACATAAAAGACAGCAACGTGAATACCCTATTGAATCCGTTAAAATTCACAGTGTGTCCAAGATAAGGATCCTAAGCATGGAATCTCAGTACCTATTGGAGATACAGCTTAGGTTAAATTAGGAAAAAGTTGTGTTTTTAAAAGCTTATTTACATGCCGTTTAAAAACTTGACAAATTTTCATGGCCTGCTGAGATATTTGGCAAAAACGAAAATTTGACTATATCGATTTTATTTTTTTCTGACTCTATTTGAAGAGATATAAAAAACTAATAACACTTTTTCATTGGCACTTTTTAGCTACTACATGATGGTATTTTTTAGATTTTATACCCGACGTTTCGTTTTCAAGAAACCATCATCAACTTTATTTTTTTATATGGCTCGAAAAAAATTACACCCTGTATCTAATCCCATTTTTATTACAAATTCAACGATGTATCACATGTCATATTTTAATTTTTAGTTAAAAAAATTGCATTTTTTTCTATTTTTTTAAAGTTATTTTTAAGTAGGCCTTGCAAACAAATGCTTGAAAGTTAATACCTGTTACCGTATCTGTAACATAATTTAATATCATTATAAAATAGTATTTGTCGTTATTACCCTGTTTGTCGAGTTGTTGTTTTTAGAGCAATTGTTCTTATTGTTACTGTTGTCTTTATTATTGTTTATTGGTGAATAGTTAATATCTATTGTGTTATTATCGTCGAATATGCCGGGTGGCAATTATAGCCATGAAGAAAAGTTTAACATGCTAACGCTGTTACATTTTGTGCCACAAAAATACTGTAAATACAGCGGAAATGTATCTTTATACATATCCAGAAAGAAAACAGCCATGTAATTCCATTTCTCTTACAGCTGGCCTGAAATTTAAAAAGCCAGTTTTATCTCGAAAAAAGAAGCTTTAGAGAAATCCCAAATAATGTTTTACAAGTAGTTGTTGAGGACCCTGAGATATCAACTTAGCAAATTAAACAAAATGTAGGAGTAGCCAAATCCACAGCTCAATTTCTTTGGTAAAAATAGTATCACCCTATAAATTTAAGATTTGCCAAGGACTTAAACCGAGAGATTTCGAACGCGCGATATTTTTGCAGTATAAAGAAAAATTAAATTTCACTAATCATGGTATCTTCAACCGCCGCAATACGCATTACTAGGCTTAACAAAACCGCGTGTTAAGAAAATATCGAAACATCAAGAACGTTTTGGGTTTAATATGCGGTGTGGAATTTAAGGACCTAAAATAGGTCCATGTATTTACCATAATTCATTAACTGCTGAAATGATACTCTTCAGTTATTTTCTTGCGGCACAAAATGTAGCACGTTAGCATGTCAAACTTTTCTTCATACAGGGCTCGAGCCATCCTGGCATATGTCGACCGTGATAATACAATAAGATATTCGAGCTATTCACCAATAAACAATAATAGAGAGGACAGTGTTAACAAATCAGAATCACCATTGCTCTCAAAAATAGCAACAACTGCTCAAGGTACTAGGCTAATAAATCAGACAAATACTATTTGTATCAGCGGTATTAAATGCGCCGCTTATCAAATCATTGTAAGAGGAGTATTAACGTCCAAGCATTTGCCTGCAAGGTCTTACTTAAAAATAACCTAAAAATTGAAAAATGCAATTTTTTCTTTAACTCAAAATTAAAATATAGACATGTGATACATCGTTGAATTTGTAATAAAAAATGGGATCAGATACAGGGTGTATCTTTTTTTCGAGCCATATAAAAAATAAAGTTGATGATGGTTTCTTGAAAACGAAACGTCGGGTATAAATCTAAAAATACCATCATGTAGTAGCTAAAAAGTGCCAATGAAAAGTGTTATTAGTTTTTTTATATCTCTTCAAATAAAGTCAGAAAAAATAAAATTCAAGAAATTATTGTTTACAAATAGAGTACTCTTGTCTTATCTTGTCTCGAAAGCCACAATACCAATCAATAGAGATTTACTTAACCATTTATTTAATGGTGACGTCGAAACTGCGGACAAAATTTTTGTCACGTAATTAGATTAAAAAAGTATTTTGGCAGACTTGCGGCTAACTTTATACTAAATGTTTTTAAATATTTTTATTAATAAATATTAATTAACATTTCAAATGGCACGTGATTGAATTATCATGATCACTTGCAAGTGAAGGAACTAAGGAAAGTGAAACTGATCATGTCTCGAAAAATACCACTTAAAATCAAGATTTTCTGAACTACCTCTGCTCTAAAACCCAGTTGTTTTAATAAGGGAGTGACTCCTGTACGGCCCGACCGTGTTAAATTTTGATTCTATTTATAAATAAATAAAAGAAAGAATTGACACAATTCTAAAGTAGATTTATAAAGTGTTTATAAGAGGTGGTAGATGGTAGATTTAGAGGGCTGGGCTAACCCTGCACTGCAGCCGAGCCGCACCGCTTATTGTGCATCCTGGTTTTACGCCTGGGTAATGTTAGCCAAACGGGAACTACAGCTTAACGTGGGTTCGAACCACGGATGTTCTATTCACGACAACCTCAGACCAGGCCCCCAACCAGAAAAGGTGGTATACATCCCTATTATTTAACTGGTTGGGGTCCGCAAGTCGCGGTTGCGTAGCACACGGTAAAATGTGTTCCGGCGCCTTGGTCTTTGCGTAACTTCAGCGTCGATAGATTTTACACTTTTTGACCGTCTTTTGTTAGGCCAACAACTAGATGTCTGACCAAACTTTATATAAATAAATTTTTGTTCTGGCCTCGATTCGAACCAACTCTGTGTCGGTTGTGCGCCTAACGACCCAGCGCTTTAACGCACAGGCCATCACCGTGATTATTACTTTAAGGTTTAATTTAAAAAAATTATCTAACCGGCACTAACCATGACCCCCACCTATGCTCTGTCTTCGGTAGAAAATATTCGAGTAATATCAAGTAAAAACGGTCCGCAATTCTGATACAGATTAAAAACGATCTGGTAAAGAGAAAAGGTTTGGTCCACAGTTCTGACACAGATTTAAAACGGTTCTGATGCACCATAATATAATAAGTCTTATCGGTATCAAAATATCGATATCGACTTAATTAGTTATACGATACAATTAACACTTTTTTTAAATGTTCGATTTAACCCAAATATCATTAAAATTAGTCTCAGATTATCGCAGTGACGATTAATTACCCGCACGCGATATATAAGTATAATTAGTGATATACACCAACGTGAAATTTACGATTAACGTTATTTAATTACCCCTATTAAAAGTAAATATACTGGCAACCAAAAAATTGACACTTTCAAAATGCGATTTTTTCTTCTTTTAATTTTCAACAGAATTGCTAACAAATACAACATTAAAAGAGCATTTTAATCTCAGACCACTTTAAGGAGCATTCTTATAAAAACCAAACCGGACAACAACACATCAAAGAACACCTATATTTACCAGATTCCTTGTGAATATGGTGAAGTATACGTTGGTAAAACAAAACGGCCACTAAAAATTAAAACAAATTAACATAAAAAGATACGGAACGAGGAGACATTTCGAGATCGGAAGTGGCCGAACATGCATGGTCAAAACATCACCCCATAGATACGGTGGTCGGAGGCCACAATTATTTATAAAGAACACTTGAAAAAGAGAAAATTTAAAGATGCGCTGAAAAATCGTTCAAAGCTTCGGTGAGCAATGCCTAGTATACAGGGTGTAATTTAATTGATGGTCAAAAATACAGGGTATGATTCCTTAGCTAATTTAAGAAAAAAAGTTTATTTAAACAAATGTCCTAAACATCTTAACTTCTGAGATACAGAGTGGTAAAATTTCCAACAAAAAAAATATTTTTTAAATATCCTAACTATTCTTTACCCAATTTTGTTTTAATTTGCCAATATTATTAATGGCATTAAGGGGGTAACTTATCACTAACTTAATTACATTTAATAAGTCCAGTGGCAAAAAACAGTACGCTACTGACTGTGTGTAAACTTTTGTGCTTTCTTCAGATTAAGCAAATAAAAATACTGCTTTTATGTCTCTTAATTTTTTCCCGTTTCTTGTTTAGGTTAAAAAAATTACTTAATTGGATATTTTTATATCATAAAAGAAGCATTGTTGGATCTTTTTCTTTTTAAAATTAGATTTTATAGGCAATTATGTAACAAAAATAATAAATACTTATTTAAATAAGGTTTATATCTAGTATAACAGTGTACTAAAATAAGTGTTTTCGAAATTTCTTGTTTTTTCTTTTTTATTTCAAAAGTTAAGACGTTTAGGACCTAAGTTCATATGCATTTTCTTTCTAAAAAAGCTAATAGTAGAGGAGCCCAACATGCTAAATTTGCAGTTACTCGAGCGTCATAGAGACCTATTGCGTTGCAAAGCTTAGATGATAAGGAAAAAATGTTATATAATGTATACCTTTTCATCGGGGGTTAAGCGGCTATAGACTTTTAGGTCATTTTTTTTTTTTTATTATTTCGGCTTAGTGAAATCGGTTAAATTGTATTAAATTATGTATATTTCGTTATCTTTGATGAACTAACCACGCTCGAGCATGTCAAAATGACGTTTTTTACAACTTTGTAATCCTTCGCTTTCTTTACGTCACTCTTAAATTGTCAGATTAGTGGAATATACGCTCTTTAGCATGTAATAACTCACCCTATCTTAATCTGACGCGCACGACAATTTCTGATGGATATATTTTTGTTTTTACCATCGCCCCTGTATACGGGGCTCATATTTAGTGAAGGTATTTAATCGGGTACAAGGTATCCTCCGGTATATTTTTCTGACGCGCTGTAGTAACTTCAGAAATTACCTCCTGGGCTCCCTACCATAAGAAATTATACCCTGTATTTTTAGCCATCGATTAAATTACACCCTGTATAAGTCCTAATTCCTTAAGAGTATTCCTAGTAATTAGGTTGGAGGTGATTACTATCCCAAACGTCGTGTATCATTTGAAAAAATACAGACAAAGGAAGTCCAAGAAAGTAGTATAATTTATAATTATTATTTTTACAAACATTTGTTTAGAGAACCACAATTTCAAAATTGCCCAATTTTTTGCTAGCCAGTGTAGTTCTCTTGATTATAACAGCAGTTAACACTTAATTGTATACAAAAATTCGCAGTTCAGGTTTAAGCTAACTGTACTAAACCATAATTTCGATACATTTCCGACATCTCATGCATATTGGCCGGTCGCTACAGTTCGGTTGATTCGGACATCCTGCCACGCCATGCAGGACTGAAGAAAATCCAAATGTTACGGGTCGCGGGATTTTAGACTAATTACGTTTTGTAGAAATGTCGGTCAGTTGGAAGATATAATTGGTCAAATACACAACAAAAACTTGTATACGTTAAAAGGGAAAAATAATACGACCGGTGGAATGATTTATTGGCGTACTTTAGGCCAAGAAGATAACTAATAAGTGTTATAGAAATTGAAACTATGATTTTTTAAATTAACTAAAGATCGGACAAATTGTCATAAAAAAAACTGTTAGTCGCAAGGATAGACCTCTTAATATTAATGGCTTAAACCTTCACAATTGTTTTTTGTCACCTTAAACAATATATTCGATATATGTATTTAAAAAAGAATATAAATTTGGTCTCATTAATTTTGTTAACACTGGTCAAATAAATTGGCGAATACCCAGAATTTATGGTTTATATGAAAATGCTTTAGCCCTTTTCAAAATCGTTTCGTCACTTGCTATGCACTCCCTTTTAAAAATGGCAAAAAACAGTTAGGGATGGCGTAAACAGTGTCAAACACCTAAACAATTTTCGATGGGGAGTAAGTAATATTGACAATGATTAAAGTCTGCTTTAGAGGGCGCTGTCACACTAATTTTAAATAATCTAAAACATCGAAACTATTTTGTGTTTTCCTATATGTACTTAGATGGTACTACCGTTTAAGTAAAAGAATGAATTCTCCTATGCTTTCTGCACAAAAGGTATACTTCGTAAGAATCGCTCTGGCCAACCTTTTTCCAGAAATTTGCGTTTAACTTGTTTAGTGACGACAATTCGCGCGCTTTATGAGCGACTCTCTAGTAACCTTAACCTTAAAAGGTTAAAAAGGTTATTGTAAGCTCTACTGAAAGGGGGTGGTGCAATAACCCCTTACCTACTGCGATGCAACTACCTAAAAGTATATTTTTTCCTCTAGCCACCCATCACCGCTATTTCCTTTCTTGCGTCAAAAAAACCTAAGCTCAATTTATCGGTTGATTTCGTACACATGTTTACATTGTTTCATCATTAATTAGATAATTATTACTGTTAACAATCAAGTAATAACTGAATAGTCAAAACGCGGAAAACGGCATCTAGCAAGCATGTTAAAGATCCCAGTGACACTATTGCTGGCAAATTTATTACGACAATTATCACAAAAAACAACACTGTTGGCCGTTCCTAATGACTATACGACTTTGCTACTTGCTTAAGCAGGCATTAAGCAGTGGCGTGCAATAGGTGCAGTAAACCAGCCATAAGGCTAGTAATTCCCTTGTACCGGAAAGAAGCAAAAAGTTAAAAGTCATGAACATGTTCGCACGTCAATACACTAACGATTTCCAACACACGCTCCTGAGCTGAATTTTGCAAAAGTTCCTTGGTAATGAACGATGGGAAAAAATGTGTCTTTTGCTTAAGAGTAAATTACCTGTAGATTTGTTAATATGCAAATTTATAGTTAGACTTTAAAAAATGTGTTAAGGTTAGATAATTTCAGAGAAGTAGTATCATTTAATTTAGTTTGTTTAAATAATATACAAAGGTTTCCTTTTAAAAAGTTTACCAATCATTTTTCTTAACATTTCGATGTTCATTTGTTTATTTTGTTAAGCTTAAAAGATCCTAGATAAAAATCTATATCTTTTTTATAGGAACTTTGTCCTATCCCTCTTAGTTATAGTTAAAAGTGGGTTGCAAAATATTAATGAAAACCCTGCACACTGTATTTACGACAATTAGATATTCTAAAAAATATGTTAAAGATATGTTTTATATTGGTTTGACGGATTCATTTATTGGACTAGGACCAAATCGGTCTCATTTAGGTTAGCGTGTACCCAATAAATTCACCTGAAAAACGTGTTTTTAAAATAATATAGCCCCGTGCCCCAGCCCTTTTTTGGCACCGAACGTTACAGAAGCTTAAATACGCCACTGGCTGAAAGAAGTGCTAATTCCTTTTTAACATAATGATATACATTACGTCTCCAAAGTATGTTGCCCAACGATATTTTTACCGTTGCGAGACATTTTTCTTAGTCTAGTTGTTTGAAAATGGATAATTGGATGCGGTGCAGTAGAAAATTATTTCGGGACCTTAATATTCACACGATCTTACGAAGAGATTTTACGTGACACGTAGAATTGTGTCACTTTGCCCAAAGGTAAAAAATGGCAGTGATTTAGAGTAACCTTTCACCGGACTTTGTTGTTCTCATAGGCATTGCAAAAAAAATAAATATGTTTCTTTTTGTTACATATTTTTACAACAAAGAGGCACATTAGACAGGACAAAGAAAATATTTTATTTCAAACGGAACTGTAAATATCATTCCATGATTATAAAGAATAATAACAAAAAAAAAAAATGAACCGACTTAAAAAAAAATTAGTAAAAGTCACTGAAAAGTTAAAAATAAGAAAAAAGGAAGTCGGGTAATAGCTTATGGCATAAAAGTATAAAATATTTTGTTTATTTTGTTTACTAACATTAGGTAGTTGAGCACATGTTATAACCAGACTTCTTTTTTTATTATTATTATTAACTTTTAGTGACTTTCCTAATTACAAAGTCAGTTCAATTATTATAGCTTATTCATTTCTCATTATTACAATTAAAATATTCACTAAAAAACACTACTGGTACCTCATTTAGCGGTTAGCTGCTAACCATGACCCCCACATATACTCTGTCTTTGGTTCTTTATATTGTCTATCAAAAGCTTATAAATCGATAAACAGGGGGCTGCAATAAATCGATACACGCGGGGATGCAACAAATCGATACACTCGGGGCTGCAGCTATCGCTTGTCTTTTAGTTCGGTGAAAAGGGGTTAGTTTTACCCCAAGGTTGTTGATTCTGAATGCGCCCTTGATCTTTCCTACGTACAGCAGAACGAAAAAAATAGGTCTAGTACCTTTTTCTCTCGCGATCCTGACTTTATTTTTACGGGACCACCGCGGAGTTGCACTCTTTTAAATAAAAGAATTTTTAAAATCGGTCCACAAACAACAGAATAATCGCGTAACATACATTAAAAAAAAAAACACATACAGGCGATTTGTGAACTTCCTCCTTTTGGTCGGTAAAAGTGTAAATTTTACCCCCAAGGTTGTCGATTATGAATGCTCCCCTGACCTCTTCTTTTTTTTGCTTTATTATCTGGACATATACCTATTTATATGAGCATATGCCTAGCTAGAGTCAGCTTTGCCGCAAAAACTGGAGTCCGCTTTGCCGAAAAATACGTCTAGTACCTTTCTCTCTCACGATCCTAACTTTGTTTTTTTATGGGACCAACGCGGAAGTGCACTCTTTAAAATTAAAAATGATTTTTTAAAATTGGCTCACAAACTTTAGGGTCATCGCACACAAAAAGAAACACTACGCGGCGAATTGAGAACCTCCTTGTTTTGAAGTCTGTTAAAAATATTGTGATAGATAGAGCTCTTAATATTAATATTAAGAAGTCTATCATCGCTACTAAACGTTTTTAAACAACAATCTTCTTCTCTATGCAAAACTTGCAAATCGGTGCACTAAAAATGTTACCAACACATTCATATTCTTAAAATTGAATTCCTACAAAAAAGCACTTTTTGTAAATTGTCGTTAAATAAGCCGTTTTCATGTAATTGGGCTATTTGAAATATATTTTTGATTTTGTTTTTTAAGTTTGGATTTTGTTACTACTACGAATACAAAAAGGGTCTCCCGACATTTTTTAATAAAATTAACTTCTTCAAAAGTTATTCGACGCAAAAAATATGACAACCTTTGGATTCAACTTCAACGTCGAGTAACTTTTGGAGGGGTGAATTTATAGAAAAATGTTAAGAGACCTTTTTGTAAGACCATCAAAAGGACCTTTCAAAATATGTATTGGATTTATTTAAATACTTATGTTTGTAGTAGAAACAAAATCCAACTCAAAACAAAATGCAAAAATAGTTCAATGTTCAAAGCCCGATTACATTGACACGGTTGACAATTTACGAAGAGAGATTTTGTTATAGAAAATTTAATTTTCTTTAAGAATATGTGTTGGAAAATTTTTTCAGATCATTAATTTGCGAGTTTTGTATAAAAACAATTGTACTGACCGGTTTAGTTTCTTATCAACCGATTTTTATACAAAAAAAACAGTATTATTTAAATACAAAATGCATATTTCCTACCTTAACGTAGACATTCTTCTTTTAAACTTTATAACCTCTGCCTAGTTCCTAAACATACCTGTAACCAAATAAACGAATGTTAAAATAAAAACATAAGAAATAAATATATAAAGAAACCGATCTTTTAAAAGTAATAAACTTATTTAAGAAATTTAATTTGAATTAACAAAACATCCAGATAAACTGTTTCTCTAAAATATTGAAAACATTTTTTAGAGAATACGAGGTGGAGTCAAAAAATGACCATTTTTATGTTGACTCCTGACATTAAAAAATTGGTTCCTAGCTACCTCTAGAAAATGCTCGCTAACGATCAGCTTTTAATTTTAATAGAAAGAGCTGCCTCTTTACAGTTTTGCATATTACTTTCAATCGCTTTAAAAACATTCATCTTACCATACGTTAGTCATACAGCAAAACTTCTAAAAGAGTGTTTTGTAGAAAATTAAACACTCTCCAAAAGAGGTATCTTATAATTTTTTAAAAAATCTAAAAATAACTCTTAAGCACTTTTTATAAAAATTTAAACGCTATACAAAAAAGTCTGCTATACTTTTTAATAAATCTAGTCATTAAACAGATATTTAAGTTCGAAAATTGAACAATTTAAAAAACATAACTTTTTGTTTTGAATTTTTGATCTTTCTGAAAAATAATAAATAACCATTAATTTCTACTATTTCTACTACTACATACTATACTATTTTTTTTTTTTTTTGGTAACTCTAACCATTAAAAGATATACATATAATATAAAGGTCAGATTTATCAAAAGAATAAATAATAATCATAATAATGGAAGACCTTTTTGTACAGCGTTTACATTTTAATAGAAATGGTAGAAACTCAATTGTTAATAATTATTTTTAGTAAGTTACAAAATTGATTAAAGAATTTAATTAAAAATAATTTTTTGTTTGCAATTTTGTAATTTACTTAAAAATTATAATAGACTTTTTTGTAGAGCGTTTAATTTCCAAGAGTCAATAATTATTTTTCAATAAGTTACAAATCTCAGAAACAGTTATTTTTCTTAAAATTCTTTAATCTTTGACCTCGAACTTTATTTTTAAAGGTTAGATTTATTTTAAAAGTATACAAGCCCTTTTTGTGAAGCTGCAATTTTCGAGGAAAATTTATTGAACCTTTTTTAAACTACATAATCAGACTTTTCTTAAAAAAGAAGTCTTTAGCATAAAAATTGAGTAAGATTAAAGACAAATGTAGTTTCACTATAGACTCCCAGAACAATGCTAAATTTTTGGTCATCAGTTTGGACGCTGGCTTGGCTGAATTTATGAAGCGGCAAATTATACGTACTGTTTACGTGTGTACTCGATGGATACCCGCTTCATAAATTCCACGAAGCGAGCGTCCAAGCTGATGACCAAAAATTTAGCATTGTTCTGGGTATCTATATGTGAAACCACAATTGTCTTTGCTAGAGCTAATATTCAATATTTCTTGGCTCTTATTTCACCAAAAGACACCTCCTAATTTCAGGGATTTAATTAATTAAAAGTAATAAAACGTTTGTTCACGATTTGGAACATCAAATTTATGCAATGATCTATTTTATTGGATACACGCCAAAAACTATCTGGAAAGAATGGGACCCCTTCGGTGCTGGTCACGGGGTATACGAGCTAACTCTGTTCCAGCCCTATTGACTCCTATGAACTTGCCGGTCGCCTGAAACAAAATGAAGAAAAACACCCCCAAAAACCCAAAAAAATCCAATTTAAAAACGACGTTTCGGTGTCAAGTCTGCCACCGTCCTCAAGTTAAAATTAATTTAAAAAAAAACTAATATTTAAGTTGAAAATGATTGACATGACATAAGTAACTGGTTTTATTTATTATTTGTAAGACAAAAAAGGTGACAAGTAAGTTGGTTTTTTAGTTTTCCTGAAGATACTCCAGTATCAAGCAAGGGTAACCAAGTGTTATTTAATCATAACTTTAATTTTTTTTGTTTCACATTTTTAAACTTTATTTACTAATTATCATATTTAAAGGTGATTTTTACAGTGGAATATATTTCTTGTTAATTTTGATTTTGCTACACAATATTAAGTACATTGTTCTGGGCATTTATATGTGAAACCCCAATTGTCTTTGGTAAGATATAATAAAAATAGTGATTTTTCGTAGAAAAAATTGGATACTGACCTTATTTTTATCTTAACTCACTTAATTTTCAGGCTAGAAACATCTTAAAAAAGATCTGATTAGGTACTTCAAAAAGATTTTTATAAGTTTTCCTTAAAATACGCAGCTTTTTTTTCATTTTTTAACTTTAAATCTATCAAATTTTACATTTTAGGAAAAAAGCTAACCATTAACACACTGTATCTTGTTTCGTATTGGCTCGTAAAAAATACAGTAAAACAATTTTGTCTTTTTAAAACACTTTTTTCAGTTTTTTTAATTAAATGCATAATTTCCGAGTTATTTGCGAAAACCTCATTTAAAACGTCTATTTTTCGGTCGAAAAATTATTACTTTCAATCCTGAATAACTTGAAAAGTATTAGTTTTACGAAAAAATATAACGAACATTTTTTGCGGAGAATCACTTTTTAATGGATTCCTGGTGTTAAAATGTAATAAAACATGTTCACCACCTAGGAGGGGGAGCAGCAACCACCCCCAGGGTTTTGGCGCCCTTCAGTTCAATATAGGTTTTGCTCTTTGGGCTATTCCTGCCCTCTGTTAAAATTTTAAGTCGATCCATGCAGGACCAAAAAATTTCCAGGTGAAATGCTTTATTTCTTGAGGCGTATGTTAATTTTGACCAAGTTGAGAGCAGGTACTAAAAACACATGTAATTTCGACCAGAAGTAAGATGAGGCGGGTTATCTTATATGTATTTTTGACCAAAAGGATGCAGGTATCATTTCAGAATATAAAAGATAACTCCGGTCAACACGATTTCTGGGTCTGACTTTTACATTGATACGCCAACTATAAATAAATATTTATATATATTTTTTAGGAAAGTTTGCTTTTGTAGAAATTTAAGCAATTTTTCATGATTTTGGGCAAAAATCAATGATTTTTATAAAGGGTGTAGTTTTAAAGATAAAGGTGGAAATATATTACCAAAGTGGATTTATAAAGTGTGTATTAGTCTTGGGTTTACTTAAAAATAAAAAATAAGGACTTGCTTACAAGAACTAACCATTTGTAATTCCCTAAAACTGTTTTAATTACCTTATCGGGAGCCGTACCGTAATATAGGTATACAATTTAATAATAAAAAGGTAGATCTTATCAAAAACATTGTATGGCCCGTACATCCCTGCTCGAAAATAGATCCGAAGAGAATATTATCAATGTTCTAGCATATATCCATTTTGATCCACGTTAGTACTAGAACTTTGTCCTTGAGTTGGGAATAGCACGAACAAACTGTTCAAAATATTTTAAGGGGTGAGTATAGGTGGGGTATATTAAAAAAAAAACTAAATATTTTAGAAGTTAATCGGATTTCATTTGATGCAAATTTGTTTTACTCTTTTTAGACTACATCCTTATCATCTGGTTTTACGCCAAGCATTGACTGAAAGGGATTTCGATTTGAGACTTGACTATTGCCATTGGTTTCTCCAGCGTGAGCTGCTGAAAACCGTCAGTTTTTTTATCCACAATTCTATGGACAGATGAAGCCACCTTTAATAGCTTAATGGGTGGGGTAAACTGTCATAATATGCATTATTGGTCTGCCGAAAATCCCCATTGGATGCGAGAAGTCCAGTATCAAGGACGATGGAGTGTCAATGTATGGTGTGGTATAATAGGCGGTACAATTATAGGACCACATTTTTTGACAGGACTGTAACCGGTAACGTTTTCTTGGAGTTCCTTCGAAATAGAATGCCGATTTTATTAGAAGATGTAAATCTGGAACTTAGACGCAATATGTTTCTGCAACTTGACGGCTGTCCAGCACATTTTGCAATAAATGTGCGAGAACATCTGAATGCCGAATATCCAGATCGATGGATAGGGAGAGGAAGCCTGTTTCCCTGGCCAGCCAGGTCACCCGATTTGAACGTTCTGGATTATTACTTCTGGGGAAGGATAAAAGATCTTGTATTTCAGTCTAGGCCTACAACGAGGGAAAATATGATCCTCAGAATTGTAAATGCAATTCATGGCTTGTCTAGGGCGGAGATTGAAACTGCCGTTTTTTCTGCAAGTGGGAGAGTCGAACTATGCGTGGAACAAGATGGTGGCCATTTTGAGCATCTAGGGAGACATTAGAACAACCTGATAGCAATCAATCTTTTTCAAGGCCACAATTTATTTTAAAAGAAATCGTTAATTTTAAAAATCATTGTGGTTCACGGTCTCGTGAATGGTTTTCGGTTAATATCTCCGCGAAAAAAAAGATAGAGACTTGCGGTTTGCGCTATTCTTTTAGGCATTTAATGCTCTATATAACTGTGCTATAACGTGCATATAAGTGCATTTGAAGTTTCTGAGAAAAATAATAAAATGTTGGATTTAAAAAGAGACGCCATCTAGCGATGGTAGTAAGAACCACAGATACTTCGCTTCTAGCACTTATAATAGAGCAAAAAAACTCTTTCAAATGAAACCTAGATCGAATTTTTACAATGAGGCGTTCCCGAGATATTGCATATTTTATAAGTCAATGTTTGTCTTACCCCCACCACTTTATTTGAGGAGTTTGAGGAAAAAGTGCTGAACCAAAGTTATTCCTTATAGACGTAAGATTTATTTGTATGTATTTTCGGTATACCTTAATTCGGCAACTTATAGAGAAAACTTATTTTTGTAATTTAAATAATTATTACGCCCCCTAGCGGACATTTTACAAACTTGAGGAATAATTTCCAGCAATTTCTCTTGGCCACATTCATAACAATATTTTTACCGAAAGGTCGTACGTTAAGCGGTTTCGAGATTGTCCTTATCTGACCCTTGGGCAGGTAGACGAAGGGATTCTGGTCAAAAATACGCACGCCGATTTCTTGTAAAAAAAGGATTCACACCCTTAAAGGATCAGCATTCTAAAATTCCCTGTATATAAACTCTTTTCGTATTTTCACCTGATGCAAGCACAACCGTGCCCAGAAAGATCTAAAGAAGGTCGCCGGACCCGCGGGGGCACCACCTCAATTTGGTATTCAATAATGTCTGCAAAACGTGTCGATCGCACTACGGATTGCAGGTTATTGGTAATTCTATTTGCTATAAACAATTTAATAATTAATAATTCCAATAAAACAAACATTGTATTTACAATTTAATTACGATTACTGTTTTTCGTACAAGGAATAACAGTTTATTTATGGTAAAGTAATTTATGTAAACATTTAGTATCTAAAATGCATTTAAGTACCCAGGTTAATGTGCTTATGCTTCGTGTAAATTTAATTTAAGCATAAAAATATTGTTGGTGAATCGATAAACCGAAAATGGTAACTTCCTATGGTCCGTATACGTAGTAAGTAAGCATGGTTACTGACTTCTTGACCCGTTGTCGTTGGTTATTAGAATAGACACATACTGATACAAAGAGTGTCCAATTTCTCCATCGACAAACTTTAAAGGGTGATTGTACAATGAAAATTAGGAAAAAAACTTTTTATGAATATACAGGGTGGGCCAAATTAAACTTGCACACTTTTTAAGTAATAATAACTTTTTATCTGTGGCGCCTACTTTTTCATTTTTGGAGGGCTAACAGGTAGATATGTTTTCTTTGTGTTTGTCAATTTTTGTCAAACAGATTTAGACAGGACTGGACTTGGGGAAGTTTTTCTAAAATACTGTATTTAAATTCGTTGCAAAAGAAAACTGATTTAGCTACAATTAGGCTAATACGTTTTTCTTGTAGACAAACTATTGGAAATGATTGGGTAAAAGCTAATCTGTCAACAATTTCAGGATTTAGGAATTAAAATTATTTTTGATAAATAATGCTTACCATAAAGCATGCATTTTTCTCGATTTTAAAAAAGAACTTTTTTACCTTTAAAAATCAAAAATCTGAGGTTACTATGGTGTCCGAGTGGAATGCTAACCAAACTTAACAGTAAATTATTTAAAAATAAAGTATTAGCCTAATTGTAGATAAAAATGTTGTTTTTTGTAACGAAGTGTAATGCATCATTATGGAAAAAGTCCCGTAAGTCCAGTCCTGTTTAAATATATATTTAACCAAAATTGGCAAACCTAGAGAAAATATATCTACCTAGTAGTCCCTTAAAAATGAAAAAGATAGACGCAACAGATAAAAAGTTATTATTAGTTAAAAAATGTGCAAGTTTAATTTGGCCCAAACTGTACAGTGTGTCCACGGATGGACTTAACTATACCTGTTATTATTTTTATTTTTAATATATCAAAAAAAACTTATTATCAAAATTTTTGCTTATTTAAAAAAAAAATACCTTTTGTAGCTTAATTGAGTTTTTTTTGTAATATTAACCTTAATATTTTTACGATTTTGAACCACCCTGTATATCCTACAGCGAAGTTTATTAGAGCTTTTAGCATTTTACACGAAGCAAAAATTTGTATGAGCGTAACTTCTTAGCAAAATATTAAAATTAAAAATAATACAGGTATAGTTAAATATCCGTGGACACACTGTATGCCTTAAACGTTTTAGTTTTTGAACTACAGGGTGTTAAAAATTTTAAAAATAAATGTTTTTTTTACAGTAACTTTCATACTAACTCAGATATTTGAATAAACATTGGGGGACGCCTTCTTTCCATCAGCAGACAAGCATACAAGCAAAAAGACCTAGATAACCTAACCAATTTTTGCGTAAGACTAACTTTTATGACCGATTTTTGTTGGAGGTTAATAAATGTCCTAGGTCTTTAATAAAATAAAACATTGGCGTGCATCTCCTGATCTAAAGAACATTTTGATATTGTCAGTAAAAAATGCCACGTCAATTATCTGAAATTAAAAAGGCTCAAGTGGTCTGCAGAAAAGAAGGAAACTTATTAAGACAGGGTCGCCAAATTTCGTCCCCGATCCTAATACCGCCCCTTCATTATCTAATTTTCTTAAAACCGCCATGCAGCGTTCCAACTCTACGTCTACGTATTTTAAGCCTTTCCCGCTAACCTACGTACTTTAGTCCTAGAATCTACGTACTTTCTATGAAAATTTTGAATTTGCATCTTACATAGTTTTCAATTAATAATTTATTTTTTGTTTGCTAAAAATATATATTTTTAAATTATTGTTTGTCTGTTATCTGCTACTTTTAGTAGGATCATATAAATTGTTGTTTTATTTTCTTTTAAGCCGGCATTCCATGTGCGGAAAAGCGGAACGAAACTTTCAAATTTCTTAAATTTAAATGGCTTTTTAAATTTTAAAAGTCACGTGGCTAAATAAACCAGTCAGATTTAAGGAATTTGACAATTCCGTTCTGATTTTACACAGATGGGACGCCAGCTTTAACTACCCTACAGGGTTGCATTAAGAATCGACGCCCAGTAAATGCCTGGTAAAGACATGCGCTATGAGCACTACCATATCAAAACTAAACATAAGGACCAAATTTGTTTGGGTGTCCAAAAAAAGGGTAAACTTTACCCCAAGGTTGTCGAATCAGAATTTGCACCAATTCTACTCTCTTCATTTCACTGAGAAACAAAAAGTACCTAGGTCTACGTATTTTCCATATGGAATTTTTACTATTTCTACGTAATTTTCTTGTCTGGGGGCAACATTGCCGCCATGTATTAGTAGTCACGCGAATTTAATGTATGTTGCATCAATTAGCCATAGTGAAAGAGGCAGGACGGGGCGGTGCGACGTTCGTACGTGGTGATATTTAAAAATTAAGTAAAGTGTTGAAGGTAGGGTTTTTTTATATTAAGGGATTTCATAAAATATTAAAATGTCTAACTTATTGATATACAAACTACATATGTTAATATAATCGTATACTTTCGCTGATGTAAATCGATACATAACATTTACAGGTTATAACACTTCTCTCTTTAAATGGATGTGTATAAAAATTAATAAAAAAATTCTAATATCGTCCTTTTATGTGAGCCTAATACCATTCAGGGACGGCATTAAGCTTATGTAGTTAAATGTACAATTAAATTTGCTTTATTTGAATTTATTTTACTCTCCAATCATATATATACTTTTTGTGTTCTATAGGATGCCGAAGAGGAAATTATGAGATGGCGAAGCAATGAAAAAAGCGTTTAACGCTGTGCGATCAAATGAAATAGGATATAAAAGGGCAGTGACCATGGCTAGGTACAAATCTTTAAATAAGATTATTAGCAGTTCAACTGCGTACTGATTTACTGTAGTTCTAATATCGTCTCCGGGACGAAATTAGGAGCCCAAAAATAATTTTAGATAATTTGCATATTTTTGTTATTATGGCACTTAAAGTTGTTATTATTACTCTTTCATATGTTTCATTACTCTTAATAATAAATGAATACTAAAGCTTTTGTATGACACTTTATTTATACTTGTAACGTTTTTCGTGTATTTTTGATAAATTAAAAAAGGCGGCATTTGTAAAAATCCCTAAAATAGTATTTAATAGTGCATTTTTATAAATAAAATATAATTTAAAAAAAATGTCGGTGACCCTCTTATTCACTCGACTCTTCAATTATATTCTTATTTTATCAAGATAAGTCGCATTTTGCAGCTTTATTGCAAAATTTTTAAACAACCTACATACGTACATACGTAAGAAGCTTTAAGCCGTTGCGGAAATACAAAAACTTGGCTCGTGGAATGACACATTAAAATTATTCTTGGAAGGAAGGTTCGCATTTGACATCTTCCTTTTATTAGACAAAAACAAATATTACTTTATGTAAATGTTATTGCTAATTAAAGTCAATAAATGATCTCTTATCATCGATCATATAAATGCCGTCAACATCCTGTCTCTAATTATTTTTTGATAAAAATATATTTTTTTTAAAGTTCACACCAATTATTATGTTAATGCAGATCTATAGTTGGCAATTATTAGATAAGCACAATAAACTGCTTCCATGTAGTATTTTTCCATGTGGATTATACGGGCCAATATGGAGACAACATATGTGGGTAAGTAAAACCCATGTAAGATTAACTTTAATTTAAAAAAATCTTACCTTACAATACCTAACCAAATACTTAGTTATAAGATTTAAACAACCTATAATGTGTTTTTTTTTTGTTTGGGAACAAATAATAAGGTTATGCTATGCTTTAAAAAAGCACAAGCCGTGGTCACAAACTCTATTGAAAAATAGAGATATTTTTATATAATAAGATATATTAATAACGCATGCTTTGTTCCTTTCAAAGAACCTATGTATTGAAGGATTGAAATAAGTAAATAAATTTTCCCTATTTGTTTTCCAAACAAAAAACAACATACTTTTTAGTGACTAAAGTGGTTACTTTAGTCCCTTGTTTTGGGGAAGATATTTTTTTGATTTTTTCTGTAATATTTTATTTGTTAAATATAATACAGAAGTGCAAAAAATAATATACCGTATCAGCCAGTGAAAAGGTTTACAGGCAATGCGTAGAAAAGAGACGGTCTAACGCGAGTAGAATACCAACAGGTAAAAATTAAATAAATAATTACGGCATATAAACAAGCTGACATACCCCGTAGTGCGTCGGTATGTGAATACAAATGCCAAAATTAATATTTTCATAAAAACTTAAAATGTGTAATATGTGTAATAATGTGTTAAGCTACGTCCAGACTTGCAACAATTCGCCAAACATCCGTCCAAACTAACCAACCTGTTTGCGTGCTCCTTTGACGCTAAAAACCTACAAGATTTGAATCACCGGCGAATCTTTCGCCAAGCCCTTGAAACGACGTGAATTATGACCACGTCCACGTCCACGCTATGTGGCGGGGTATGCGGCCGAAACCGAAACTCACGTGGTCAAGTATAAAAACTTTAACATATTGAAATTTGGGGTGTTTTTCCCATTATTCTGAATTAAATGAAAACACGGTATAATTATTTCATTATTTAATACAAATTTTAATAATAATAATGTTTTTAAATTAAAAGAGCATTGCCCCAAGAAACGAACTTAGGCGAGCCGGCACGACAACTTCCGAAATCAGTTTCGGTTTTGGTCAATTTTGGCAGAAACCAGAAACTGCAGCCAAACGGAAAGTTCGGTCGGACACTAGTTATTAGATGTACATTTTCTCTAGTTCTGGCAACATTGTGCAAGTACCGAAATATGCAAATATTGCACGCGGCAGTGCCACTACGGACGTTAAACAAATAACTACTACCTCTAAACTATTCCGGTGTATTACCGTTCAAAACTAGAACAAAGTAGCCTTAATATTTCAATGTTACATTTCTTTGTTGCAAACGGACAAAAAAGTTAAACAAATATTACATTACATCATTAAATTCAAAGATCAAATTTAAATAAAACTTACTTTAAATTGTGAATAGCATTTTATTTACTTTTTGAAAAATCTATAACAAAAATCAATAATATAACCTTAATATGATTGGGTCAAGCTCACAGACACGCACTGATGCAAGGATCTTTTTCGAATATGGTTAGGCCAAGGTATGCCGGATAATTGGTTTTAGTTTTTTTACCTATTTATAGCAATAAGTTACTTTTGCTTAAATAATAAGATTTTTAGTAACAGTTGAAGGTTAACTATTATAATTATTTAAAAAAAAACAATAGATAAAGCACAAAAACACATATTTATCATTTCATGATGGATTTTAATTTTTTACTACTGGGCTGGACACAACAAAAATTTCTAAATTATGTTTCATTGCTGACGATTGTATCCTATGACAAGCGGCTTTTGGTATTTGGCAGGCAGATAGCAATGGCCAAACTCTAAATATGGATTGGCGCAAGATTCCTAAATTTTCTGTTATGTCAGAGATTTTAATATAATAAGCTCACCCGGGGACGGGTTTTTAACTTGGGACAAACTGGACGAATGCTTAAAGCCTGAACACTAACAAACGATGATGTCTTAGGTGATATAAGAGGCAGTTTACTTATAAGAAACTTTTAAGATTTAGAGAAGGACATACCCCTACCGGTAGAAAGTTTCACAGCCTAGATATTTTAGGATTGAAGAAACA
This sequence comes from Listronotus bonariensis, assembly GCA_014170235.1. Taxonomy (NCBI): domain Eukaryota; kingdom Metazoa; phylum Arthropoda; class Insecta; order Coleoptera; family Curculionidae; genus Listronotus; species Listronotus bonariensis. The sequence continues at coordinate 52,288 of JACEGR010005918.1, forward strand.
AACAAAAGAAGAAGTTTCAATAAATAATGTATCCCATTGTAAAAATTTTTGTGTATTTTTTTTTTCAATTGAACCTAACTGTTATAAGTATTCTGTATTTACCATATCGATCGGTGCCAAGTTAATAATTTACACCCTGCTTAACTAAACGTACAAAAGAAATAAAAATTACGTAGCTTCCGAATTAGTAATCTTTTTTTATTATATCTTAAGATATACAGGGTTCGACAAGCAATGTGTTTTTTAAGTACCCTGTATATTTTATTACACTAAAAAAACAAAAATACTAGTGATGGGATAATTTAAAATTAAAAATAATTGATAATCCGATTATGCAGATTTAATTTGAATTACGAAAAATAACCTGATTCCACAGATAATTTGAATTACGAAATAATTTGAATGACGAAAAGTAACCTGATTGCTCAGATAATCGGAATAACGATAACCTGATTCCACAGATGAGGGGTGAGAACCGTTTTTCTTTCTTCTACGAAAACGAAAAAGTAAATACGATTATTATTAATTCGAATTATATATTATTGAATTCATTCATAACCTCATAATCCCATTATTGAAATAATGCGATTATACCCATCACTAAAAAATACTTTTTTTATATAACCACTTTTATTACTATTATAATATATAATATGGTCATCCAAATCTAAAGAATAAATTTCATTTTTTGTCCAAAAAAAACACCCCTATTTTTAAGCGACCGGTGAATTCGGCGTGTTAAAAATCAAAATTCATATGCATGTAATGAAAGCTAGTTGAAATATTAAAAACAGTCATAAGACATTTAGGTTCGGTTGGTCCTGGTTAATCAAACATCCAGGCATATTAAAAAAAAAAAGCGTCTTAAAAAGTTATCTAATTTTGTTTCTGACAGTACTATATACAATAAAATAATATAGAAAGAAATGGTTCTTGAGCTTTGATATAAATACATTAGTAAAAGATATGTTCTTTGGGCATATGGCTCCTTAATGACAGCAAGAAAATAAATAAATAACCTGTAAGATCACCTGTTATTTATTTTTTTGCTGTCATTAAGGAGCCATATGCTCAAAAACTTACCTTTTATTAACAATAAAATAGGTAGGGAGCTAGCAAAGTTTTGAAATATCGTTAAACTATCCAAAGTACATACGTTAAATTTTTATCGATAATAGTACATCTTATCAGTAGTGGGTAGCAAGTTAAAAAAGTTCTACTTACCAACAATTTTTTTGTAATTTTTATTTAAGTCAAGATATCAGAGTTAACGCTTCAAGATTTTCGATAATATCAAGCGAGGTTTGAGAGCTGATGATTGTGTCAGTGAATTAAAATTTGTATTTAATAAAAAGCACCATCCCATAGCTCAGTGTATCGATGGTATAAACAGTCCCAAAGAGGAGATTTTAACTTGTCCGACGATTCTCGACCCGGGCGGCCATTTGAAGCGGTGTCCCTAGAAAACGTAGCTGCAGTTCAGAAACTAGTTAAGATAGACAGACATATAACTTACAAACAAATAGAAGAACTACTGAAGATTAGTGCATCATCATACCATTTTTCATGGCCATCTACGAGTTAGAAAAATTTGCACGTTGTGAGTACCGTACCTTTTAACAGAGGCCCAAATGGAATGTCGTAAAAAGTGGTGTCAAAAAATGCTCACCAAGTTTGATGGAGGAAAATCTTCTAGTGTGAATTCAATAGTTACAGTTGACAAATCTTTGCTGTATTATTACGACGTAAAATCTAAATCAAAAAACAAGGTATGGCTCTTTGAAGATGAGGAACAGCCAACAACTGTCAAACAATCTCAATTCGTAAAAAAGAAAATGGTCGTGATCTTCTTTGGCAAAAGGGGTATTATAAAACGAATAACCCTTGATGAACAGAAGACCGTTACAGCAAAATGGTACACCGAGATTTGTTTACCTTAATTAATTGAATCTTTAAAAAACTTCGGTAAACTCGCGCCTTGACACCTGGCGGCTTCATCACGATAATGCTCCTGCACATAAGGCTTAATTAACTCAAGATTTTTAAGCCGATCTGGTCTAATTCTACGGAAGCATCCTCCTTACAGTCCTGACCTCGCTCCCTGTGACTTTGGCCTCTTCCCAATGATATACCGTTTTTCGAATGACGACCAGTTAATTCAAGCCTGGAATTCGGCGTGTGAGGAAGTTCTCGAAGAAACATGGAAGAAAATTTTTAATGATTGGTTTCGGCGTATGGAGATGTGTGTCACAGCCGACGGAAATTTTGAAAAAATATATAGTATTGTTGCCAAATCTCAAAACTTATCTAGTGACCTACGTATATATGGCGTTAGGTACAAGTAAAGCTAATAAACAAAAAAATAATTCAGTGGTAATACTTAAAAAATTTCGGACATCCATTGTTTTTATTTTTAATTATTAATACAACGCCTAGGAGGGCAGTCCTATATCTTGTCCTTTTAAGTGTACACTGATTAAAAATTTCTTTTAAACATGAGCCAGCAAATTCTAACGTTCTCAAGATTGTAAAAAACTGTAAACTGTAAAATTGTAAAAAAATGTTTAGTAAATTTCTTAAAAATCGTTTAAATGTATATGAGTAGCAAGCTAGAATTATTCCTTTTTCTTTGTATAAGAAAAATAAAGCATTCACTATTAGTGTTTTTTAAACTATCACCCTTACAATGGTTTAACAAGTATGCGATTAACTTAACCTAAAAGTGCAACGAACGTTGGTTAAATTAAATGTTTAAATAACAACCGATATATGTATTTATGCATTTATTTTATGCCCAATAATTTTAAAAATAATTAAATAAGTTGTTAACAAATTTCAATATTTTAAACCTTACAATTAAAACAAATTGCAGCAAAATATTTTAATTGGTAAAAAATGTAATACAAACTTGCATGCAATGCAAATAGCAATAAAAAAATATATGCAGATTAATTTTTACCTTATTTACAAATTTATTTTAACCAATTGTCGACGCCTTTTTAGGTGAACATAATTTTATACTGTCAAAATATTTCAACGTTAGTACCTTAAAATCATAAAAAAATTACCTTAATAGTCAGACTGCCGAGCCGAAACAAAAATAGTGCTTGCCGTAGCACGAAAAAAAATGTGGCAATTTTCAAAATACATAAACTGTCCGTTTCCATACAGTTTGTCTCCTAACTACGATATAAAAACTTAAAGGGTGCTTATTTTTATAAAATAAAATCAAGAAACATCCAGACATGCTTCATTTTTACAAACGGGACGTTAAAGTTTTTTTTTTTTAAGTAGGTATTTTTAAATATCTTAAAAACCCTTAAATAAAATTTTGTACATTAATTTAATGCAATAAAATGCTAGTAAAACTTAACCTAGATTAGGATAATTGGGTATAGTGGCGTCTCAGTAAGCATCACAGAAAATTTTATTTATAAAAAAGTACGCCACCGAATTTCTATAAAAATGTATTTATTTTCGATTAGGCCATTAAAAATGTCTTGAATTTTCATCGTACCTACCTTCGATTTAGAGAAAGATATAAAGCCACTTTAAATCATTCTAAAAAGTAATCATAACTAACATAAAATAAACCCAAAATTAAAAAATAAACTACTTGGACCAAGGAAAATAAAAAATTTCTATAAAATAACGACTGCTTATTTGTTTGGCAAATTGGCAAATAATTGTTTAATTTTTATTTTTGTTTTCTACGTCATGTTGTCTATAGGTAATTTTTAGAAAAAATTGAAATTGCTTTAATTTATTTTCTCGAAAATGAAGTTATATAGAAAGAAAATACAAGAGACTAAAAAGTTGCATTTTTAGTTGCTTAGTCGGGAAAAATTTAAAAACCTTATAGTCAGTGGCGTACTTTTTTTCTCGTTAATTTTGCCTGTGGTGCCTACGAAGATGCCCATATAACCCCATAATTGTATTCTAGGTAAAGCTTTACAAGCACCTTATGAGATTAAAAAGTAAACCAAATTTGATCTAAATCGATAAAAGGGGTTTTTAAGATATTTAAAAATACCAACTTTTTTAAGCTTTAACGTCCCGAATTTCAGAAATAAAACAAATTCGGACATATGACATATGTTTATAGAAACTTTTTTCCATAAAAAGACATAAGAAATTACCCTTTTAGGTTTTGTACCGTAGTTAGGAAACACCCTGTATAAAATAATTTAACCAAAAAAATCTTCTGAAATTTTGGGGTTGTGTGGTTTACTGAAATATCTTTAGAACAAAATAATATATATCAGGATTATTAATTTTACATCGGTAAAAAAGTAATAAATCTGTTATCAACCATATCCTCTGTAGTGTACCACCTATTTGTCTAAATTTTTACGCCACAAGGTTATCTGTGCCACGCGACACTACAAAGTGGTACCGCGGCAATTTTCCGCGATGCAACTTGGTGCACTGTCATTGTTTTGTCATGAAAAAGCCATTTAGAGCATGGTATCGTGTCGAGCTAATTCATCCTATGATTAATTGTATTAAAACAGCATTTAAACAAGCTCTATTAACTCCAAGAGACAATTATATTCGTAATTTTGTAGACTTGCCTATAAATAAAAATTAAAATAGATGTAGCGAGTGTCAACTTATAAATTTTCACCTCTTAAAACTTTTTACACGCTCTTATTAGTAATACTTAAATAATTTTAGTCTTCCATTTTCTTTATTTTTAATTATTTACACAACGTTTTGGGCAGTCCAACAGTCATAGGCTTCAACGTCACACCCAGGCTGAAATTAGGCTAGTTGTCCTACAGTTATTATACTGATAAACAGTGGCCGCTCGTGACATTTTTCAGTGGGAGGGAACAAGCAAAAAAATAATAAAACGTGTTCAAAGCTTACCCTCTATTTAAAAAGAAAGTCCAATTTTTCAGTAATTGTTTACTTATCGGACACCACACAGATTTTGATGATTTTTGGCATCAGGGGGTTTTTCAGGGCGCTGATTACGAATTTTTAGTCGGACACAATTTGTTTGAGATATTATCATCAAATTTGAATAGAAAACTAACTAACTAATTCACCATATTCCCCTTTCTTTTGTACACAATTCGTGAGTTTTCCGCTAAATTGGTACTTAATATTTAATTTCCACCCCTTAAAAACCCACTATCTACCTATTTTAACCATTTTTTCCATGTCTGATGATGGATATCTTGAAAACGAAACGTTGCCGACTCTTTCAGATTCGTAATCAGCGCCCCAAAACACCCCCGTGTGTCAAAAATCATTACAATCGGCGTGGTTTCCGACAAGTAAACAATTCCTTATCTTTCTTACAGACACTTTGATCACTTTGTTATCGTACTCAGTGATGCACTGTATAATGTTATTTGGTAAATTCTGCTATATGTTTTAGATCGTTTACCCCATGTTTAGTCCACGTTGTAATTTTTTTATTAAACAATAAGCATACAAAAAATGATAAGGAATGTTTCGATGTAGAATTTTTAGCTCTAAAACTTTCGTAAATAACTTTTTTCTATCTCCAACCGTTTTAAAATAATTCCAATAAAACACAATTATTACCTTTTTCAGCCCCTTTTCAGAGGGATTGCTTCGTTTTTGGACACTCTAAGGTTAATTATGTCAAAAGAAATGCAAATACATGAAGTTGTTAAATAGTTATGATTTTTTTAATTGAAATTATCATCCCTTAAGTTTTAGCAACCCTTGTCATGTGGGGAATTTTTAGCTCTCACCATTTTAAAATAATTCCAAAAACACATAATAATAATATAATTTTTTTAACCCCTCTCCGGGGGTTGAAACAAAATCTCTTCTACACTTCGTTTGTAGACTCTCCAAGGGTAATTATGTCAAAAATTAATGCAAATTCATGAATTTGTTAAACAGTTAGATATAATTTTTTTTTAATTGAAATTATCATCCCTTAAGTTTTAGCAACCCTAATGTCATCTGGGGAAAAAAATGGTAGAGACCATTTTAATTTATTATTTTTAGTATTACAACTTTTATTAAGAAATTTTTTTGTAGCTCCAACCGTTTTAAAGTAATTGCAAGAAAACACTTTATTTATTTTTTTCAACCCTTCTCCGGGGGTTGAATTTTTTTTTAATATTTTTTGTTTGTAGACACTTTAAAGTAATTTATGTCAAAAAATCATTTACTCCCCCAAATTGTGATTTCAGGGTCAATTTAATTGGACTATATTAAAAACTCTGTTGTATGTCCTAGTTTTATTAGTAGATGCATTATTAATTTGATCATCGGGAGTAGGTCTTCCTTTTTGTTTAATTTAAAGTTTCTGTTAAACTATTCTTCTGTAGTAGAAACATCACCGCATTTATTTCGATTTGTGGATCCATTTCTAAATTATCACATATCACATCACTTAACTCTCAACATACGAACTAATTAATTTTACATGTCAAAATTAAACGGATATGGGAGCATTCCATAGTGACTGGTTGGACATTTGATTCTGGAATTTTACTAATTATATTATATAACAAGCTATAATAATGTGATTACTATAATAAAATGTATCTTATAATATAAATAATAACCAATTTACAACATCCTTTTGTTAAAAAAAAACCCTTGATAACTTGACTTTTAAGAAACATTTTCTTCTCAATATAAAATTTATCCCATATACATTTATTGTATAGGATATTATTTAACTATTAATTATTTAAAATAAATAAAAAAGCTATTATAATAAATACAGAGTGGCCATTTGAAAACGAAACCCAGCTCAGTTTTGGGCACTCAAGGTCATATAAGAAAAAACGATCGGCCACGCCAATTTTTTTATTTTAGGGGGAAACATTTTTAGCCAATTTCACTCCCTGAAATGTAAACCTTTAGAAGGGGTGAGACTCACTCCCAAAATCTTAAATAGAAAGAGGGGTCGAATGATACCTTATTTTAAAGTTCTCTTGACCCTGATTACAAATGTCAAGTTTGAAGTGTCGGCTCTTACTAATTTTCGTTGATATGACAGCTTTTTTAAAACTTTAGTCATTTTCCCATTTCGCGTGGAATGCCCCTATGGCATTTTTTTGTATGAATCCCACTCACAAATAACCTACATTTAGATCCGCAGTGGCAAGAAGCATTTTACGGATTTTTACGATCTCGCGCAGTAAACAAATGGACGGGTGGACGAACATGCGCACTTAAAAGCCGTGGCAAAATACAAACACCGGCACCTCGTACCCTCCGTCCGCGGTCTGACCGAGACGCTCATTAGCTACAGTACTCCGAACAAAAACCAGGACGCCGTCGACAAATTCTTTCCGATAATGCGGATAGTCTGTTTGGCGCCAGGTGCTTTTACCCTCGATTTGCTTGCGCACAAACCCGTTTTTTCGCCCATAAAATGTAACTTTTGTTTCGCGCCACTCTGCCCATCCTTCATATCTCCAATAATAAACCTTTAAGCCTTAGTGGAGATTTAGCTTCTTCCTTATGGAAACTCGAATTGCAGACACACTGTAGGTATTCATATTATACACGGTATCGAGTTATTCCCAAGTGAAGACAAATACATAATGTAGATTGTTGTGTATTCCTTTCATCGTAACCATTTCGCACGCCCTACTAACTTCTCTTTGCACGCACGCACATTTGCTGCCCACGGGCGAAATTTTCGCCTATTTCAACCATGCATTATGTCGTGTTTATGGTACTTACATTAAGAATATCTAGTGTAAATGTTATGAAATAGTATTTGCATTAATTTATTTAAATTTTAATCGAAAGCAATAATAAATAAAGACAATAATAGTAATAATAATTTGACACTTGCATCTACAGAATATAAAGAAATAATATCGTAAGCAAAATGATCTATCAAGAACTGGCGAGAAAATAATTCTAAGATCGACGACGATTAAAGTCCATCTTCTATCCTTAAAATTACCAAACTATAAGGCCTACTGTGAGAGTGTCGCCATATTTTTTAGCTTGTAAGGGAGGAACTTTTTCGTGATTTATTGATCTTAATTATATTCTAATATCGACGACCGACCAAAGTCCATCTTCTGGACTTAAAATTACCAAACTATAAGCCCTACTGTGAGAGTGTCGCCATATTTTTTAGCTTGTAAGGAAGAAACTTTTTCGTGATTTATTGATCTTAATTATATTTTGCCTTAGCCAGCAATAAAACGCACTTCATAATAATAACCCTTTAAAAACCAATGGAAGGTGGTTCCTTTTAACGAGTCTACCACGATTATTCATACCACCGTACATGGAAGCGGCGATTTAACCCAGCCTGTCAATTTTTACATGTTTTGGGTATCGGACTAGGCAAACGCGTTTTTTTGTCAGACAAGTTTACCGCAATGTTTTAAAACATTGTAAAAAAATAGTAAGGGCGTTTTTACACACACCGGCAATGTCGGCGCCGGCTCCGGTATCGTATAACATTGCTTTTTACACACACCGGCAATGTCGGCGCGGTTCCGGCGATAGCTTCGGTACCGTATAACATTGCTTTTGCATCAAAACATTACTCGACACGACTCGGCAAGTCGGAACCTGTGTAAAAATGTACATAAGAAAACAGTGAAATCGACAAACCGGAGGTCGGCCCGGCCGAATTGTCGAGTTCAACGTCGGCTGCATCAATCAAAGCCAGTGACGCGACGGGAGCGGCAAATAAGTCGGGCCGGGCTAGGTGTAAAAATACTAATTTATTTATATTGAATTCGGCGTCGTCGCTGTTACCGGCACCTATTTCGCCGGTGTGTGTAAAAACGCATTAAGGGCAGTCACGAAACTCGCCCAGTTCGATACCCGAAACATGTCAATTTTGGGCCTTATGGTTTTGTGACTGTAACCCTTACCATTTTTGGCACCGTGTTTAAAAATTTCATGTAAAACATTTTGGTAAAGTTGTCCGACAAAAAGTGGCGCGTTTGCCCAGCCCGACACCCGAAATGTCAAAATTGACAGGCTGGGCGCCGCTTCCATACAAGGCGGTATGAATATTCGTAAAACACTCGTCAAAATGAAGCCCCTAAATAGGTTTTTAAAGGGTTGCTGTGGTATGATGGTCAATAAAAGAACTATGAATAAAACACCAAGTGGGTGTATTCTAAGACCTCTTAATATCTTGGTATAAAAATTTACCAAAAACTGATTTCTTTTTAATTTAAAATATTAATTTATTATATTGATTGCAACCAGTGGCGTAGCTACAGGGGGGGCAAAGGGGGCGGTCGCCCCTCCCGCCCCTTGACTTGGCGCCCCCTCTGCCAACGAAATAATATTTTCTAAAAAAATCTTCTATTTAATTCTTTATATACTTTTTATATAAGCAAACAATGGGTATTAATATTATACCATCACAATTATAAAGTCCTGCAAAAGCCCCTAATAAAATAAGTTTTGTTTTTTAGTGCTTATTTTGTCGTCTCACGTTTGTCAACAGGCAAAAATGCTGCAGGTTTTATAGATCACAAGTTTAAATTCTTTATTTATTTAAAGAATTAAAAGCTGTTTTGCAAAAACCACCAATGTCATTCCTAACAGAGTGCCAATGTCAATTTTTTTCCTAATTTACAAAAAAGTAATGCCTCTAGAACCATCAAATACTACGCAAAATATAACGATATTTATGAACATATTACAAAAAAATATATAGAGTTAGCCTCGGAGTTAGCCATATACAGGGTGGGCCAAATTTAACTTTCACACTTTTTAAGTAACAATAACTTTTTATCTGTTGAGTCTACCTTTTTATTTTTACAGGGCTAATAGGTAGATATGTTTTCTTTAAGTTTGTCAATTTTGGTCCGAGTAGATTCACTCAGGACCGGACTTACGGGACTTTTCCCAAAATGATGCATTTAACCTCGTTGAAAAAGAAATGGGATTTAGCTACAATTGAGCTAATACGTTTTTCTTATAGAGAAACTATGGGAAATGATTCATTAAACGCGAATCTGTCAATAATTAGAGGATTCAGGAATTATGATTAGTTTTGATAAATGATGCGCCTCAAAAAGCATGCATTTCTCTCGATTTTAACAGGGAACTTTCTTTTAGTGTGCTTTGAAAATCAAAAATGTGAGATTACCATGGTTTCTGAGTTGGATGCTGACACAACTTAACAGTAAATAATTAAAATTAAAGGTATTATAGGTAAATTCGATTTATTTTGCAACGAAGTTAAATGCATCATTTTGGAAAAAGACCAGTAAGTCCGGTCCTAACTAACTTTATTCGACCAAAATTGACAAACCTAGAGATAATATATCTACCTATTAGCCCTGTAAAAATAAAAAGATAGGCACAACAGATAAAAAGTTATCATTAGTTAAAGAGTGTGAAAGTTTAATTTGGCCCACACTGAAGATTTATTAGAGTTTTTTGAATATCCTGACCATATTGTTCCGGAACACCTCGTATAAAAACACGTGTCTTCATTTTTATACCTTTATTAACAATCCAACGTAACTATGGTTACAACGACAAAATCTTCACTTGTCAATGTCTCGAAGTTTACAGCACAAAAGTCGAATCTATACTAACTGATCGGAGGTTTCCCGTCGCCCTTGTATAGTATGGTGGAAGAGTAAAGAATGATCTAGCATCTTCTAGAAATATCGTGAAAATTCCATAGTACAGGATGGCATAAAAGTTCTTAATGGATAATTCGGGCGTTTTCGGAAACCTTCGAAAGTGATGAAAAACTTGGAAAAATTAAGGTAAATTATTTAAATAAATTAACAAACTAAATTAAATGATCCCAACTCTCTAAAATTCTAGAATCTAAACACATTTTTGAAAGTCTGTAACAATATTGAAAACTTAACATTGGCTGTTTAAAAAAAAAACTTAAATTACAATGGCATATTGATAGAGTAAATATCATAAAGAAATGTCAAAATAAAACGTTTTTAATGTGGATAGTTGTAGTTTTGAATTTAATATTGTTTAGTTTTGACAGAAAGTTTAATTTTTTTTTTTGGTTTTTGTATTTTATTAATACAAAACGAATAATTCCTAAAAATAAAAAAATAAATTTTCTGCGGTAACATAATGTCTCTTTTAAAAAAGTCAGGTTTTAAGAAAAAAGCGATAAGAAAAGCTTATACTCTGCGCAGGGGCGTCGTTAAAATTGGAAACTTTATAAACGGTTACTAAAAGCAAAAACTCCATATTCAAAAATAGGAACTCCAAAGGACTTCGCCCCTCCCGCCCCTAAACCCTGGCTACGCCACTGATTGCAACATGTGTCAAAATGTCGTTCGTATAGAATAAAAACAAACAAATTACATTCTTATGCAACTTCTAATGCCGTATTAATATAAACGTAGAACCCCCTTTCTACGGTATCAAGTTTCGCGCCTACAACCATATTCTAGAACTAGAATGTTTAACCGCGGTGGCCATTTAACATTGTCACAGACAAAACGATAAAAATGACTTACGGCCGTGTGTGCGTGACGCGATTAGAATTACTGGACATTAGAAACGATGTCTCTCTTAGTATCTTGGTAAAAACTATCAAAAAATATACTGATTTCTTTTAAATTCAAAACTATAATTTATTATATTAACTGCAACATTTTTCGAAATTCCGTTCGTATAGAATAAAAACAAACAAATTTCATTCTCTTCTTACATGCAACTTCTAATGCCGTCTACGGTATCAAGTTTCGCGCCTACAATCAAATTCCAAAACTAGAATATTTAACCGCGATAGCCATTCATTTAACACTGTCGCAGACAAAACGATAACATTACTTACGGCCGTGATGCGATTAGAATTACTCGACATTAAAAACGGTTTCAGTCATAAAATTGCCATGTCTCTTTAAGGCAGAGCGCACACCAAAGTGAGGTAGCTAGTAGCAAGTAAGCACACATATAGCATGTTACTTCAAAAAGAATCAATGCAAAGAAATGAAACAGCGCACACCAAAGTGATGCAGCATGCAGCGTGCCACGCCACTTAGATGTGCGCTGATATTTGCATTGGTTATATTTGAAGTAACATGCTAGACGCGTGCTACTTGCTACTTGCCACGCAACTTTGGTGTGCACTCTCCCTTAGTATCTCGGTCTAAAAATTAAGCAAAAATATACTGATCTCTTATAAATTCAAAACAATAAAATGCAAGGTATTTTCTAACTACGGTACAAAACTTTAAAGGGTACTTTCTTATGTCATTTTATGAAGAAAAGTTCCTATAAACATATGTCCGGAATTGCTTTTTTAGATACAGGACATTATTTTTATTTTTTAGGAAGTCGGGATTTAATAAATATCTTAAATACGAAGCCAGATACGAAAATATTTATGACACTGTAACGTTGTATTTTTAGGTGCTTTATAGGGAAAATCATTAAAACTACATAAAAAGTCAGTGGCGTACATTTTCTCTCGATAATATTTGACTGAGGCGCCACTGGTCCCAAAAAAAAGTCAACCTAGTTAGAGCTCTACAAGCGCTTTATTACATCAAAAAACGTAACAAATTTCAACCAGGGTTTAAGGGTATTTAAGATATTTATATTATATCGACATTTTTAAAAACTTTAACGCCCTGTATCTTAGAAACGAACCAACTCCGGAAATATGTTAATGGGAACTTTCTTTCTTAAAATGACATAAGAAATAACTTTTTTAAGTTTCGTACCGTAGTTAGAAAATATCTTGTATTTTAATTTAAAAATAAGTCTTTTTTAGGCCACCCTGTACATCTAACATACAAACATTTTTGTGGGAATGGTAAGGCACTTTTTTCGTAAAGCTAATTATTACAAACTTTTCCATTTGGTAAGAACTTCCAAAGACACGCTGTATAACCGTAGGACCCCATTCCTACGGTATCAAGTTTCGCGCCCACAATCATATTCTAGAACTAGAATGTTTAACCGCGGTAGCGATTTAATATTGTCGCAGACAAAACGATAACATGACTTACGGCCGTGTGTGCGTGATGCGATTAGAATGACTCGACATTAGAAACGGTTTCAGTCATAAAATTGCCATGTCTCTTGGATAAGTCCACTTTTAGTTCGGTCTGATATCGTTCTATGTGTTCGTTCTACCATGAAGTATGTAAGGCTTATATATTTATCAATGGAAAAATTATGCCTAAGAACTATTGTTTAATTTATAGTTAAGTATTGAAAACTTAGATAAAGCAGCACAGTGTTGCAATTATTTCGTTGATAAAAATGGTTATCTAGATTCGATTTTGGCAAAGAATACATCTGTAACGATGATATTATCGTATAACAACCTAAATAAGATAAAGAAAGGCACTTAGAAATTTTTAAGGAAATCCACGATGGCAACTACTAAAACACTTAGCATAAATTGTAGTTCGACATTTTTTTTTAATTTCATTAACCCAAATTTAAAAATGTGACATAACAGCAATATTTGCATTAGTACCTAAACAGTTATGAACTGGACTTCATGATAATAACACTTATAAAACATTTTTAGGTGGATTCCTATTGACGAATCCACCACAAATATTTACTACCGCCATATATGGAAACGGCTTTAACGCATCCTGTCAATGCCAAATGTTTCGAGTGTCGGACTGGGCGAACGCGTTACTTATTGTCAGACAAGTTTACCACAATGTTTTACATGCAATCTTTAAATATTGTGCCTTAACATTTTATTATATGGGGGCTTTAAGTTTGCCGACTTTTCGGATTATTAACGCGTGAAAGGTCTCATATAGCATATCTCGACTTGATACGCATATGCCATTATTTTTTCTTAAATTTTTGTTTAATCATAATAAAATACAGCCTATAACACTTCTAAATAGTGTAGCTTTCTAATTGTGAAAGAATTTTTATGATCGGTTCAATATTTCCGAAGATTAGCGGCTACAAACAAACAAACAAAGTTACAAACTTTACCTCTTTATAATATTAGTAATAATAATTTAAAAAAACTTTTCAAAATTTATAAGTAGAAAGCACAAAGTAAAAATTGTGAGATATTCTAAAAATTATGTTTTATCAAAAACTGCGTTTTGATTAGGCGCTCCTCAATAATCTTCTATAGTGAACCTAGAGGCAGGGTTAAACACAAAACTGTTTATTATTTTTTTTTGTGCAAAAAAATGTATTATCACATTAAAGAAAAAACTCTTGGAACCCATTAGTAGTAACATTTTGACATTTTATATAACATTTTGACATTTTATATAACATTTTTTTTTATTTGCAGTCGTAGCAGCCTTGCGTCAAGTATCAAAATGTTTTTTGGTATGTTCTAACATACACAACTGATCGCCGAAAATCCTTAAATATCTGAATAACAAAAAAAATATTCTGATTTCAACTTTCAAGACCAATCTTTATCAAATCAGTCAAATTGACACTAAACAAAAAAATAATTTAGTTTTTTGCATCGGATTTAGTTAAGATTAGTCCCTGGACCAGTAATGAAATGGACTGTATGGATAAGAACTCTTTTAAAACCTTTAGAGGGGTTCCTTTGGAAGAGTCTTTCAGAAATATTCATCCCGCCATATATGAAAGCGGCGCTTTAACCCAGCCTGTCAATGTCAAATGTTTCGAGTGTCGGAATGGGCGAAAACGTAACTTTTTTTGTCGGACAAAACCACAATGTTTGATATACAATTTTTAAAAATTTTGCCAAAAGGGTTGCAGGCATGAAATTATAAGGCTCAAACTGAATGTTAAACATTGTGGTAAACTTGTCTGTGTTCGCTCAGTCCGACACCCGAAACATTTGAC
>JACEGR010005919.1:0-67032 GCA_014170235.1 Listronotus bonariensis
ATATATATATATAGCAATAAGAGGTATATGCCACCATGGGTCCAAATTAAATGTATGGAAGTTACCGAGAAAACAATATAATATTCGCCTTCTCGACCTGTCCAGTCGTTCAAAGCCAATAAGTTACAACTCTGACACTGAATCCACTCTTCTCCACGTCTGTTGCTGGAGTCACAATATATATAGGGTGTCCCACCGGGAACTGTTGCGATCGATTTCTCAAAAAGTAGGCTTTGGAAAATGTTTAAAAATTTAGTAATTTTATAAAGTCAGTGGGGGACATATAACTAAACTATTTTGACAGCTTTACCACTTACGGTGATACCCGAAGTTAATGTCAACCCATATAACATTTTTTGCCGGCCATGTACATTTAGTTTACTGGCATTGCCAACACTCTTTAATGGCAAGGCAATGGCAAAAAGGTATCAAAAAGACACGAAAGTGGGCAAATGGCCGTTATTGGGCCACGTGTTGCAAATACTGTGATGGCATCCATAATTAATAGGTTATGATGGAAAAATGCGTTTATGGTAATGGCATTTATCATTAAATAAGTATTGCAAGTTTTATAGGTTGAATGTCCCAAAACTTAAATAACATATTTAGAATTTTGTAATCGAAAAAAATGAGCAAAAATGCAGGAACACTTTTTCATAAAAAAATTACATAATTTAAATTTTTGTACAGTAACAATAAACCATAAAAAATTAAAGGTATGTAATAAAATTAAAAAAGATAGTAAATTAAAAGAAAACACTTTAAAATAGTAACTATTCAAGAGACACTTACACTCAATTTTCAGATCCAAAACATGGGGAGAAATATGTTAAAGGAGTTACATGTAAAAAAAAACTATTAAATAGGTACATATAATATTTTTATTAACACGTCTTTAAAACTTTTAATAAGGCAACTCCCTAATTTCATATAATTTTTTTAAGTTACTACAAACTTAAAAGGTTTTAAACATAATGTTTACAGCTCCCAACAGTCTACTTGAATAACTCGCCTTCTCGACTATCCATCACCAATTAATCACACAACACACACTAATTAGGTAATAAATGCACTTAATTATGTCTATTAAAAAACTCTTCTTTAAAAAGAAACTAAAAAGCTAGAATCACGTAGAAAACAATTGCACAAAGCGATTCAACAAAAGAAATTTTCTGTCAAACTCGTCAATTCTTGTATTTCGGCTAAGCGGGAAATTTGAATTTGTCACCTTCGGTCGAAATTAACCTAGCTAATTTTACCATCATTTTATTTTTATTCTCTTAAAAATACATAATAAACATTTTGTTTGACTTGATTTTTATTTGCATGATTTGTAACAATAAAATGTTATGAAAAGGCCATTTCCTTTAAATTAAAACATAAAATAATGTTGTTAGCTGCCATTATAAATAAAACAGATTTAAAAAATTGCTCCAATGTTAGTTAAATACCAATGTTAATAATATGGTTTAAAAAGTATGAATATGTGTTTAGGGTTTGCCTTCAAAAATTCATTATTTATTTGCCTGCAACAAAAAGGCATGCTTTATTTATTCAGGATTGGTATGCCGCCATTTTTGTGTGCTTGTCGGCAATTCGCCTGCATTTAAAATTTATTGGCAATTGAGTGTTTATTTAGGGTTGACTTTTTAATGCGTATTAGATGTTGGCATAATATTGCCACCAATTGCCAATGCTTTACCATCAATGCCAATATGAAAAATGTATATTGGCGGCAAATAGTGTTTGCTGGGAACTTCCCTATTTTAAATGGAACATCCTATATATTATTTATTTTTAGATTCTGCGTTAAATTCTAAACCTTGTGTGCTTGTCGGCAATTCGCCTGCATTTAAAATTTATTGGCAATTGAGTGTTTATTTAGGGTTGACTTTTTAATGCGTATTAGATGTTGGCATAATATTGCCACCAATTGCCAATGCTTTACCATCAATGCCAATATGAAAAATGTATATTGGCGGCAAATAGTGTTTGCTGGGAACTTCCCTATTTTAAATGGAACATCCTATATATTATTTATTGTAAGATTCTGCGTTAAATTCTAAACCTTATTTATGTTTAACGTTCTATACCCAAGTCCAACCGTTTTTGCCTTATTTTAAATTTTATATCAAATATGGCATTTGCAAGCCATTACATAACCATTAATTTCTTTTAAACGAAAGCCTTAAATATGATTTGGAGTTGAGTTCCTCGTAGAAAAAAAATTGTTTAAGTAGACTGTATTGATATTTTCGCAATTAATAAATACAGAGTAGTCAAAAATAATTGTTAAAAATTATAAGCACAAAAACCTTAAAGGTCAATTTTTATCAAATAGAAACACCTGTCTTCTATTACCTTAGCGTATTAAGCATTAAAAAAAGGTAAGTTTGTATAAGAATGTTTATTCCAAAAATGTATAGTTTTCAAAATATTAACATTTTAATATTTATCTATTCTAACAATGCGTTCAAGTACGGATAGGTACGCTGTAGTTGGCTATAACGCCGCATTTCGTTGTCAAGGCCAAAAGAAGCCAAACTAAGCCATTTAAAAGCTTTGTTAGAATATGTAAATATTAAATTGGTAATATTTCAAAATCTATAAATTTTTGGAATAGATATCCTTATGCAAACTTATCCTTATTTTGATGCTTAATAGGATAAAGTAAAAAAGATGGTGGCTCCCATTTAAAAAAATGGCTTTTAAAATTATTGTCGTTATAATCTTTAACGATTATTGTTGACCACTCTGTGCTCATTTATTAATTATTGTAAAAATATAAATACAGTCGACGAAAATAGTTCTCTCTCTACGAGGAACCCATCCCCAAATCATATTAAAGGCTTTTTTGAGGAAATTAATGGGTATGTAATGGCTTGCAAATGTCATTTTTGACATAAAATTTAAAATAAGTGAAAAACAGTTGGACTTAGGTATAGAACATTATACATAAATTATGTCTAGAATTTACAGCAGAATCTAAAAAATTATTAAGATATAGGGTGTTCCATTTAAAATAAGGAAGTTGACATTAACTTCCGGTATAACCGGAAGTGGTAGAGCTGCCAAATATTTTAGTTGTATGTCCCCGCCGACTTTATAATTTTACCAAATTTTCAAAATTGTCCAAACCTACTTTTCGAGAAATCGATCGCAGCAGTTCCCGGTGGTACACCCTGTACAATATGTGTCTTGAGTCCTCAGACACTAGTAATGAACGGACCTTTTCATCAGGGGACCAAATTATGAATATGGTAAAATTTATTAATTTAATTGCAGCACAACAAAATTTTGGCGAGTGCAGATTTAAACTGGTTCGTAAAGCAAGCGGATGTGCTTAGATTTTTGGTATTATTTAAAGCTGCCATATGCATATTTCCTTTTAAAAAAGTTTTACTAAATCGCGTAATTTTAAATAAAAATATCCAAGAAGGCCGTAATACCTGCAAAGACCACATTACCACCATCTCCACCTCCTCTAGGTAAAAAAGTATTTATACCCGATTTTTTTTAAATAACACACAACGTTAAGCCTTTTATTAAAAAAAAAAACATTTTTTTACTTAATTCTATTTTTTTAGTTTTTTTATAACGGTAACCTCAATTTTTTAGAAACCATAACCAATGGGGAAACATTTTATTATACACTTTTAATTACATTTTTATGCTATTTATAAAGATATGAGGACTATTTTTTTTCGATATATCAAAAACAAAAAAAAATACTGGTACAGTTGAGTCGATCCCTGGACACACTATATATCTATATGACTTTAAAAATTTAATTTGTTTGTATAAGGTTTTTTGCGTGCCACCACATGTAATGTGATGTAAGATGCTAACATAAAAAAAAATTTTAGAAATTATACTTCAAAGAAATTATGATTCTAATTTCTTAATTTCAGCCTAACAATAGCCAAAAGGTCAAAAGATACATACATATTTTGACAAAATTAATATCTCGTAAAAATTAAATCCATGATAAAGATTTGTCAGAATATGATAAAAGTTAAAAATAACTGTTGTAAAGCCTAATTAAATTTATATTTGTTAAAAATTACAGTAAAAAATATGTAAAACATACATACAGTGTGTCTATATAAGTTAGGGTAATACGGATTTTTTTTAAATAACAAGAGGGGGTTTCGTGATTTACTACAGCGCGTTAGATTAATATACTGGAGGATACCTTGTACCTGGTTAAGTACCTCCATCAAATAGGAGTAACGTATACAGGGCCGATCGTAAAATACAAAAAATATTTATCAGAAATTTTCAAGCGCGTCAAATTAGGATAGGGTAAGTTTATTACATTTTAAACAGTGTATATTCTACTAATTTAACAATGTAAGAGTGACGTAAGGAAAGCGAAGGGCTACAAAGTAGTAAAAAAATCATTTTGACATTCTCGAGTGTGGCTATTCTTTTAATTTTGAAGAAAATAATTTAAGGACAACGAAAAATATACAGTGCTATTTTCGAATGTAATAAAGTTAGATACACTAAATGCAATATTTTCTTAAAGCTGTTGTAAGGATTTAATAAATGGTAATATCGGTAATAATATACAGGGTAGAAAAAATAAACATTTTTTAATAACACACTTTGTATATTATATCACCATTAAAAAGACATCTAAAAGACCACATTAGGTATATCTACTTTATTAGTTTTGGAGATATGGCCATCCAAATCAGATACTCAGGTTATTTTCAAAGATGCGCTATTTTGTGGTAAGTAATGGTATTTACTTTATATTCTAGGGTTATAAAGTACTTGCAAGGAGCTTTAAAATTATGTGCACAAGTCCGTCCTTTCCATTTTTTTTCTGTAAAATGGAGCTTAGCTTACAGTTTGACATTTTTATCAGTCAATTCTTGCCTAAATGTACAATTGACATCATGTAATGTCCTTTTTACAATCATATATTGTCCAACATAATACCATGTTTTGGCAAATGATGCAATATTTAAAAGCTTGAAAAAGCTCCAAAATCAGGACCGAAACGTCGCAGAACAAATAAAGCGTCTTTTATTTTGCCGTCCTCATTTCCACTACCTTTTCTTTATTACACTTCTATATTATTATACCCAAAACTAAGCACACCTACCCTAAGTTCTGTTTTTACCGCTGTAGTACTGTGAGTACTAATTTAAAATAATAAATAAAAGACAAATTATAAAAAACGGTTTATTAGGCTATTAAACCTATTATACATTACTACACTTTTTCCATCTTAATTCTTAGTTTTATGGTTTTTTATTATTAAACAATTTAAACATTAGTTAAATAGGTTTCTCTTTAATAAAATTGGCAATCTTTTCTTTTATAGAAAAATATGACTGCATAGCAAGATGTACAAAGGAAATAGAACATAATTTCTTATTAATTCTGTAAATAATTATCATTTCTTTAATTTCCCCGTAAGAAAAATTCTAAAGTTATTGCCCAGTCTTTTCCAGTTTTCGGCGGTTTTTAATTTTTAAATATAAGCATTTTATATTTAAAAATCTACTATTCTTTTTATTGTCTTAAAAGTTGTCTATTTAATTCGTACAATATAATTATTGTACGTTTAACATTTAAAACTTATTTAATAAATGTGTTTCAAAATAAATTTATAACGCTCTTATTAAGAACAAATAAGTTTAACATCGGCTCGCCAGAGCTTGATAAACACATCTGAAGAAAAATTTCTTTATCTCCATTCATATCTACAATAATATATCAACAGCCGTTGACTTTTATATACACATATGTGTATTACAATGGTAACTATCAATATAAAAAGGAACCATCAAAGTATACTATTAGGTTCTAAACCGTCCAACTTCCTTCGCAACAACAAATGCTCCTCCCTTATCAATTCACCCAAAAGTTGCATTGCCTTATCTATCTGCTTCAATGGAACCTTGCTGAAAGATGCTCTTATATACTGGCATGCTTCGGTTGGATCAGCCATAAATGCGTGACCTGGTACAAATGTTATGTTCTTTTTCAATCCTCGGGTCATCAACATATCGTATACGTCAGTAACACCGTGCACTTTGATCCATACAAACATTCCACCTGTAGGTACAGTCCATTCGCAAACATCCTTTAAATGCTTTTCCATAGATGCAAGCGTCACATCTCGCCGGGCTTGATAATACCTCCTTACATATGAAAAATGCGAAAGCATTCCTTAAAACCCCAAGTTGCCAACAAATTGTCCAAAATAACCTAAAAATAAAACACGCTCTCAATAAACTAGATTTGTAATAGCCAAGATATGGGTGATTTTTTTATACATAATTAAAGTAGTTTAAAATATAATGTAATAAACAAAAGAGATAACAGCTTACGCATTCTAGCTTAATTGTTATCAAAAGTCATTTGTTTAAAAAAATCGTTAATTATGATTTCATAAATCCGGATTAAACTGCTTTAAATAACTGTAATCACTTTAACAAATAAATGTTTAGATATTTTTTTTAAGCACTGGGTCAACGGACAATATAAATCACGTTAGTCTTATTTCAACAACTGGCAAAAAGTATGTTGTAATCAAAATAATAAGTAAATATGTTTTACAGGTCATCGAAATCTGCCACCAATGTTTTATGTTTTAATTATAAGGAAGATAATTAATAAGCTTTTATTTAAAACAGTTTAGACAATCGATATTTACATCATCCAAATAAATTCAAAAAATATGCAAAAATATCGGTATTAAGTAAGCATTTGGCACGTTTTTAATTGTGATGTCCCATTAAAACTATAGATAACTTTTAATTAAATGCAAAAATATGACTTAAATGAATTGTTTGTTTTTGGTGTAATAGTATCTATTAGACTGTTAGCCCAAAGTAAAAAAAATAAGGGTTTTTCACAACCTATTTGACAAATTTTAAGGGCTTATTCTATAATAAAGAAATAAGAAAAAACTTTATATGAACATGTGTCCCAAACGTCTTTGTTTTTAAACTATAGGGTGTTAATTTTTTTTTTTTAACATAACTTTTATACCAATTGCGATTTTTAAAAAATTTGAGAGACGCCTCCTATGCACCAGGAGACATTTTTAGCATACAAGAAAAAAATAAGGGTGTCATCCATGAGAGGTATAAGGTAAATATTAAAAAGAAATGGTACGCCACTGTGGTTTTTACCAAATACATTTTTTTAATTTGGTCCCTTGACATTTTTTTTAATGCACGATTTTTGCGTAAATAAATAAAAACCATTTCTCGGTATGGTAATTTCGTAATATTTCGTATCAATAATATCAAATTAAAAAAGTAAAAAATAACCTTTGTTAATTATATTTTAGTTAGATAGGGATTTGACCATGCCGAGAAATAGTTTCTATTTATGTACGCAAAAACCGTGCATCAAATAAAAAAAGTCAAGATATTAAATTTGTAAAGTAAACGAAAATTTAAATAAAATATTTTCATTTTAAAAGATGCAATAGTGTGCTACTTTTTTATTAAAAAAATATTTACCTGAAATCTTTCATGGACGACACTGGAGAAAATTATTTTTTATTGTATGCCAAAAAATGTATTCTGGAGCATAGGAGACTTACCCCAATTTTTTAATATTTTTAACACCCTGTAGTTCAAAAACTAAGACATTTAGGACATATGTTCATCTAAGGTTTTTTTCTTATTTTTTATTGTAGAATTAGCCCTTAAAGTTTACCTGATAAGTTGTAAATGATCCTGTGTACCAACCTCAGTAAGTAAAATCTTTAAAAGAGTAGAGAAATATTGATGATTTACTGATATACATATTTTAAAAGATAACTGACGTAATTTAAGGGTTGTCTGTAAAAAATATGTAAGGGCTCATACATAACCTTAAATGTTGCTTTACAGGTATACAACTAATTTTACAATGAAAATCTTACGAACACTTTAATTTAGTAAGAATGCCATAAGCCTCCTATTATGGGCGCCGGAAGGGGGTGCAAGGAGGTGCACTTGCACCCCCTGGCTTTTGAAAATGTATGAAAAGTAGTAAGTTTTGGTAAAAAAAGTATTGATTTTAGGCATTTTTGGATGTTTTGCACCTCTTGGCTATTGGGAAAGGAGCAAAAGGAGAGGACAAAAAGGAAAGAGAAGATATAGAAGGTGTGTCATGGAAGAGGCTCTTTTTGTTTTTTTTTCTGTTTAAAAATTTTTGCTTTTAAATTAAATATACTAGAAGGTTATAGCAGGATGTTTGGTGAAAAAGGACCTTTTTTATTAATTTTTTCCAATTAATTTTTTTCTTCTTTGCATCCCCCTGAAAGTTACCCTGCCGGTGCCCATGCCTCCTATTGTTTTTTAACAAAATCAAAGGTAAAGTTTAGTGTGTAGAACTATACCTAGACGTGATAATTTTTCACTATATTAAGGTTAAGACTGGTTCCTTATATATTTTTCTACAGTAAACTTTAAACTACCACAGCTATTCTGTAATATACAGGACGCACCACACACGCCTTAGTGTTTGTTACAGAAACGGTTTAATATAAAACACAAAAAAAAGCATATGTAAGTGCACCGGAAGCATAATCTAAAGTAAGTAAAAATTATACAAGGTGTTTAAAAATTATTTAATTTTTTGATTGTATAAATAAAAATAGGGTAACTTTCTTCAGCGATGCGTATACCAAGTGTAAGGTTTTTATGATATTTAGGATTTTTGAAGAATATCTGACAAAAACAAAATTTTAATAAGACCTACCTAAATTTTTTTGACTTTTTACAATATGTTGCTTTGCTTAAATATACTTTTTACTATCTTCTAAATTTGAATTTTTACTGGAAATTGTACAGAGTCTTTCCAAAGTTATATTCAATATTAGCTAATTTTAATGCAATTTACTTTACTTTTTTATAAACCACTAGATTACTTAATTCTTAGTTTTTTTTTTGTAGTTATAAACTAAAACTAACTTTATTTTTATTGCTAAAATTCGAATATAGACTAATATACAGGGGATTCTATTTAAAATAGGTAAGTTGTGTATATAATTAGCTAATATTTCTTTACACTCTGTATAATTTATAATAAAAAATTAAAACTTATTAAAATATTGATTTTGTCATGAATTCTCTAAAAAAGAACATACATTTTTTGTTATAGGAATCGCTGATGAAATTTACCAAACTTTTATTTCTTTAATCAAAATAATGGACTTATAAAAAGGTAGTTCATTTAGTATGATATGGAATTTTTATTTTAAAATACTTATTCATCCCAATAATTTTAAATTATGCTCTCAACCCAATAAACCATATAATAGGTATGCCAATAATAAAATATTTTTAAAATATTGAACCAATTCTGTAACAGAAACCTAGGCGTGTGATGTAACACCCTGCATAATACAGGGTAACGCAATACAATGATCAATATCAATTTACTGTTAAGAGGGTGCAATCGATGGATTTTTCGTACCATGGACTAAGGGTTCATTACCTTTCTTAGAAATGTTAAAGATACCTAAGCGTAAGCAGTTCGTAGAAAAAAAATGTGAAAAATATATTTACCTGTGACAAAGTGCAGGGATGTAAAATGGCGCTCTGAATATGGAGTTCTATATTGTGGACAAGTTGTTTAGGAGCTGTTACCCATGCAAGTCTCAATCCTGAAGATAATACTTTTGACATGGAGTCAAATCTTATCACTCTTCCTTCAACATCTAATGACATAAAGGACACGGGTTGTTCATCAAGAAAGTGTAAAAAGTAGTATGCGTCATCTTCAAGAATAAGGATATTATATTGGCAGCAAATTTTATAGACTTCTTTGCGCCGTTCCAGGGACATGGTCACTCCAGTTGGGTTTGATCCTGTTGGGTTAAGGTAAATCACTTTTGGCATTTTCTTCCCTCCACCTTCTTCCGTATATGCTTTGCAGCTTTCAAGGGCACTTATTAATTTTTCCGGGATTATTCCATATTCGTCTTGTTCAATTCCAATAAGATTTGGTTTAAATGGTTTAAGCTAAAACAAAAATACTAAAGGTTATTTATAACTTTAATGTCTCCCATGTTAATTTGTCGTGTATTTTTATAATCTTTTGGGCGCGAAAACTCTAGATAATAGTTCCATTATGTAAAGTAAGTACTTACAATAATTTCAGTTCCGGCATAAAGTGGGTTTTGAACTAGAACTGGATCTCCATCTTCAACAAGCATTTCCAATGTTTTGCTTATTCCGTCTTGAGAGCCGTTTGTCATAATAATATCTCTTTCTTGCCAATGCGGAGGGTTATGAATTTGGTGAGTAAAATCCTTAAGTTTTTAAGTAGCGAAGGATATCCTTGACTTGGAATATACTGCAGGGCGGTATTAAGAGTCGGTCCTTGTAAAGTTATGGATGAGCCGTCCTTCATAACAATATTTATTGCTTGAAATGGAAAAGTTATATCGTTAGGCATACCTTCGGCAAGGGATATTGATTCCTTGGGAGCGCCATATTGCCGTTTTGCTATAAAGAAGAAAAAACAATAAGATGTGTGTTAAATGTTAATGTAACCAACTTTTTAGAATTTGCATTGCTATATTTCTACAAGATATATAATTTGCATTGTAAATGCCAAATATATTACAAAGTTAATTAAACCAAACAAAAAATATTTATTTTTATTAAAATAGTGAGAGGATGACATATTTTTAAAATAAAGGATAGACACAGTTTAAGCTTGACTAATGTAATTTAAAGGGCTTAAAACTAAACAGGAAATATCTTATTTTATTTCCATTGAAATTAAATATACAAAAACAGGTTTGTTTGTTTTCAATAAAATAAGGTCTGACGCGTTGCGTAAGAAAATTGTGCATTTATTTGGAAAGTGGTAAATTAATAATAAGAAAATAAATTAAAACGGTACCTCATTAATCAATATCCTAATAAATTTATGTATATAAAAATATTACATAAATTTCAATATTGTACAACGTAAATTCTACTGGTGTCTTTATACTTTCTGTGGTGTAAAAACAAATACAAAGTTAGTCCTTAAAATTAAAAAAAAACATATATATATATATATATATATATATATATATATATATATATATATATATATATATGTGCGTGAAAGGACAAACAATTTAAAAAATATTTTAAACAAAATATTTAAAAAATTTCAAATGTTTTTAAGAAAAAAATTGAATGGTACTCTAAATATAACTTATTTTTATTATCATTTTTCTTAAAGATAATGTTATAAAAAATATTGCTTTACAAACAAAATTTTTGAAATGCCTTTGCAGATAAAATTATATAAATTTATTAATACTCTTAATATTGCAGACAAAAAACATTTTACTCATAAACTTTCTTTTTTTTTACTTTTTAAAGTTTCTTTCTTATTAAATTTTAATTTGTTTCAGTTATTAATTTAACTACTTATTAAAATCTTAGTCAACATAATCTTCATCGCAAAGATGATGCAAATTTATTTCTAATTACAATAATGAATGTTTTCTAAATTCTTATTATGTAAGAAAAATATAAAAGCTAATTACCATCAAAAGTCCTTAATGAAAACGTACATTTATTTTTATTATAAAACTAATTTAAATTAAAAGAAAAGCATTTTTAAATTTTTTACTATTAATAAAAAGTCTTATAAGAAAAGCCAACCTAGTCTTATAGAGGATACTATTAAAAAATATACTATTTAGCATGCCCTTGTAAACAACAAACTAAAAACTAATTTTTAAAACACACCCTTTAAAACAATTTATTTGAAGGGCGTTCTTCGATATAACAAAATCAAAGAAGTTCATTAAAATACCACTATCTTTATGAAAAAAGTTTTGGTAAACATGTTATTAATTATTTTTATACATTTTAAAAAGTCGAGAGTGTGAACAAGTTTTAGGTTAAATTGTTTAAATTTTTTAACATTAAACATAAACTATTTTATTAAATTTAAATATTTAATACACACGGGGTATGTGGCTTGCTTTGTTTTATTGGCCTTATTTAACAACATTATTATTATTTTTTATTTATTTAAACTTTCACCCAATTTTAAAAGTGTACCCTAAAAGTGTGGTATTAAAAATATTTAGAAAAACATAATAAATTACCAATAAAAATAAAATTTCAAATATTTAAAGATTAGACTACTATTGCCAAAAAAATGCCTTAAATTAAATGTATAAATAAACTAATAACATAGGATAACTCACTTAATTCTCTTGTTAGGGCAGGTCGTCTTCTAGAACTATGAACACTGATAAATTGACTATAGTCAATAGCAAAACCCGTTGAAGACATTTTAACTATTTATAATTGTCAACAGTTTAAAAGTTGTCAACAGTTTAAAAATTGTCGGTAGGGTTGAAGTTTACTAGTAGTTAGTATACACACTGCTCGCTCAAAGCTATTCAAACGAATGAATGAATTCTGTTTCGTAGGCACCTTTTATTCATTCAGCGTTAGCCGGCTAGTCCGTACGAAGGATGATGTAACAAAATTTTAAAAATTTATTTATTCCTCGATAAGATGATGAAATGGTTTTGTGCCAAAAATCATATCGCAAAATTACTATTTTTTTTAGAAATAGTTGCATCAACATTTTAAAAACAATTTATTTGTTTACCCAAACAGTTGTGGAAATTTTTACTTTAACGAAATTATCAATTATTCTTGGTAAGCTTCATTCATTTTTATCAACATCAATGAAATTCTGTTAGATTAAAAGGCAGTAGCTAAATTAACTAATTCAGTGCGAAAGAGGCGGGTTTTTTGTATGCATTCGAGAAGTGTTCATTAAAACAAGGGGCATGTCCACGTTTTAGCAAAAATTTATTTGTTTAATGACAAGTTTAAAATCTCTTTTATAATTTGTATAGATTAACATTAACATCTCCAAATAATTGTACAATGATACAGGGATATTAATATGAAAGTATGAAAATCTATTACACACTGCATAAAAAACGTTTATATGAAAAACCAATATGTCCACTTAGTATTTTTTATTTTTCTTATGTATTTTAATTTCAATATATTCTTATGTATTTTAATTTCAATATAAAGCGTGTCTACTTAAGTGTGCGCCACATGCAAAACTTTTTATTAATTATTATTTACGAAAAAAGTTATTCTCTACAAAAAGTTGTGCATGGTCTAAAACCTAAACTGCAATCATTAGATAATATTTTTTTGCAGTGGTATACGAGTTATGTCAAAAAATATATATTTTGCTCAAGAGGAAAGTACCTCTAT
The DNA here is from genome assembly GCA_014170235.1 of Listronotus bonariensis. Lineage (NCBI taxonomy): Eukaryota > Metazoa > Arthropoda > Insecta > Coleoptera > Curculionidae > Listronotus > Listronotus bonariensis. The sequence continues at coordinate 13,230 of JACEGR010005919.1, forward strand.
TTTTCAGAATATCGAAAATGTTTATTAATAAAAGATGTTTAGGGTTAAAAAACACCATTTAAATATGCAAACTTGTTCATTAAAAAAAAACTTTTTTGTGACATATTACATTTCAAAATAAATATGCATTAAAATGTACACACTTAAATTTTTATATATTATATCACAAGACTTATTAATTCAATCGGTTAAACTAGTCTACATATTTTAGGCAAGATTTTTTAAAACATAGTTAAACGTAAAATAATTTAATAAAAAGTTATTATATAAGCAATTTGTTATAACTTATAAGGCTTTATCAAATTTTACGTACAGCCGAATACAACGAATATTTTTTTAAAAGTTGTTGGTGGATGCTGTCTGTTGGTTTTACCCGAACCGAAAATTTGGTAATTTTGCAATTACATTTATTTAAATAATTTAATATTCGTTTAATAAAATGTTTTGAAACTTGGCAAAAGGGTTTGTCAGATTGATCTTTTCAAAAAGTTATTTTTTCTGTAAATTTACAGGGAAGCCAATAATAAACTCCCTTAAAATTTACAATAGATTTCCTATGTTTCGCTCGGCGACGCACCACACGGTATACATCTTATCGTAATATTAAACTTTATACACACGGTCGTGCCACTTAAAAATGTTCAAAAATTAAAGTTTGCCAATGCGTGAAAAGAAGACGATTTCAAGCAATAACAGAGCGAGACGGATGCGTCATCCTATCCGAAATGTTCCCATGCAGGCATTCTTTGGCTAATCTCTACCTACTTGGGCTCTACACACACAAAATCAATTTTAACATATTGAACTGACACATCTAGTATTAACTATAACTGAAAACTCCTAACCCATTTGTATTATAGCCCAAAAACTACCAATGTCCTATTTAGGTTTATTATAATGTTGTATGAAACTAATTGCAATTTTTGGTGAAACTTAAAGTACAAGGTGTTCTGTTTTCGTTGCAGGATATCTTGGATATTATTAGAGATAGAGACTTGCGGGTTTCTTGAGCTGTTGCGACTTCTTGATGAAGCGAAAGATGACACTAAAATATTTTTTTGGCCGTCTTAGTTTTTGACATATAGGACGAAATTATTTTTTCTTTCATTTTAAGCCCCTCATTCCCCTTGTATTTCAGTTGTCCTGTAACTTACAACAAAAGTATTAAACTAATATCAGTAGATATTTATACGTAGAATCCAGTGGTGTAGTGAGAGTTTTTTAAATATTATATTTTTCGAGATATAAAGCAAATATATATTTTTTTATAAAACACCCTGTATATTTTTAATTTAATAAAGGACAAAAATAAAAGCTTTAATATAACTAACCAGAACTAACCAAAGAATAAACTTACCCTTTAGTTTGCAATTAAAGAGTGGCTAGGGGGCTAAATTCCCCTCCCCCAAAAAAAAACAGCAACTAGTCCCCTCCCTTGCTGAAACTTATTGGAAGTTTAAAACATATTACTCTTTTCTGGCAAATATATTCTATATACTGGGACTTAAGCCCCTAAAAACCAACGACTACTTGCTCCACTGACCGTGTCCAAAATCAGTATGTACTATGATTTGTAGAAAGACCTTGGATTTAAGACAAAATAGTAGAAAACCGTGTATAAAACTGTTACCAAAATTATTATTAAAATTTAAATTTTGAAGGTACCTACTAGTTTTAAACATGGTTTTTAACTATATATTTTAATTCGAATGTTTTTCTAAAAATTATGGATACATACGCATTTTAAACACTGTTTTGAATATAAACACAGTGGAGTTAAATCAAAATATTCAGTTTTTGTTATTTATTAAGTGAACCAACTTATGGAACTGAGGGGTAAATAGGGGTGCTGGGCGGGATATAATATAAAATAAAAAATTATTATTTAGATTTTGCTGTGAAATTTAAACTAATTATGAACTAAGTGCCAACTTTATTCTATGGTTATAAAGTCTATATCATACCTCACTATGCAAAATTCCATTTTAAAATTAAAAACATCAATTTAGGGCTAAAATCATAAAATAAATATTTGGTATTTTGGTATTATATATCTTAAAAGTTTTCGTCCTCTATAATTATTTAAATAAAAAATATAAATGGTTTTCCATAAGAAAAATCATATGTTTGGTACATATCTCGAAAAAATATAAAATAATAATAAAAAAATTGTTGTTAGTTACTAGACAACTAAAATACAAGGAGCCAAAAAAAAGAAAAAAATTGCCGTGTTTGTCAAAAACTAAAAGGGCCATAAAAAACTTTAAGTGTCATCTCTTGTTTTATTATCAATCAAGATACCCTGCGCTGGTTGCCCTTGTGGCTTGCTCCTGCGGGTCGGCCTTGTCGATCACCGGAGTAAAGAGCGCGTCCGTAACTGAATGGGTGACGACCGGGCCGTTGTCGGTTTTGGGCAACGGCACGCGGTGTTCTGCGGACGGGCGTAAACAACCGAGCAGCAACTATCCGAGTTATGGATTAAATGGTGTGTGAATGAGAAGAAGTAGGGGTCTCGGCACAATAAGTCTCCAAGGCTGCAGTGCACCACCTAGGAAGGGCGACAGTCGAAATCTGGGTGGGATGACCCCGAAAGAGTGGTAAAACAAACATCCCTGAAATTGCAACGAAATCCGGTAACCCTGTACATGTTGACGAAATAGATTAATATTACATAGTTAAACTTTAGTCCCGTTATACATAAGACGTATGAATGCCCTACGCTCTATACCCTACGGCTGATGCATTGAAAGTTATGTAACTTTTTACAGGCGCGTTACATGTAACATTACAATGCAAACCTTTTGTTAGGCGTAGGGTCTAGGGTGTTCGTACGTTTCTGTGTAACGGGACTTAACTTTACCACTTTATACATATGATTATTATAGGAAATGCAGCTAGTAAACGTGTAAAATATTAAAATAGAAAAGATCATGTGTTACTATGTAAATTAGGAAGTTAACCTAATATAGATTTTAATTTAAATTAATATATCTACACTAATCCAATACTTATGCAGTTTTACAATTGTATTTAGGTTTATTTCTAATTAAAAACAAAATAGGTAAATGCCGCTGATGTTTTTATTTTAAATCGTAATAAATAATATTGTAAAAATTTACTTAATTGAATAGAGGTTGTAGTAAGGAAATGGTTACACCTAACTAGCGTTCTTTGTGATTTTTTAATAACATTATTTTTAGAAAAGTAGCGCCAGTCTTAACTACATAAAAAAAAATTATTCTCTTTTTGGATATAAATAAATTTATATACCATCTTAAAAAATATTTTTTTAGTATAACCAAAGTTCATATACTTAGACCTCCACGGTTTAGTAACAGAAATCTTTTTATTAAACACATCTTATCAAATTGTGTGTTAAACAATGAATTTGCAAAATAATTTAAGATTAAATTATTTTCAACATAGTTTGTTTGTTGCAGCTCGCATTACGCTTTCCTGATAATATTTTTTAAATTTTCAATAAGTTGTATACAAAAAAATAATTTTTTTGATTCCATGCTTTAAGTGTAAAGAAACCTAACCTTAAATAAAAAGGTATTATTTAAAACTTAACAAAACCCTTCGCTTTATCGTCCAAATAAATAAGAATTTTGTTTTTTTGGAATTAGAATATGTTATGTTTTTACCATCAGTATTTTATTGGTCTGTGGCTTACAAAAAAAACATATATATTCCAATTTAAAGTGGCTTCAATATTTGTTTCGCCAAAAACGAAACGAGATACTAAGAAAATACAAAAACTAAAAAGTTGCATTTTAAATTGCTTAATCAAAAAAAAACAAAACATTAATACCTTGTGAAAAGTCAGTGGTAAGTATACTTTTTTCCAATATTCTTTGCTATGGGTAGAGCCGTACGCAGGCTAGAAAGGGGCAATAAGGACAATTGTCACCTCCCCCAGGAGCCCAAAAAGACCCCTTAAAGATGAGTTGTTTGCTGGAAGTGGCACCTAGGCCGCTTTATTTACTTACATCTTTTCTTTTTGGCTGTGGCCTTTTGACTCCCCCACCCCTTCCCCAAAAATTATTTTTGCGTACGGTCCTGGCTGTGGGGCCCACTGAGAGGCCACTGGACCCAATAATTTTAATTAAGGTAAAGCTTTACAAGCGCCTTGTAACATTGATTAAGGGTATCACCTAAATCGGCTAAAGGGTTTTTAAAATATTTAAAAACTACCGACCCTTTTAAAAAATTTCCGGCATATATTTATAGAAACTTTTTTCATAAAAAAATACACGTAAGAAAAAAGCCCCCTTAAGTTTCGTAGCATAGTTAGGAAACACCCTGTATTTATTTATACCGGAAAAATTACCTGCAAACAGTAAAATCAAACACATGTAGATAAATAACTGTATCTAATGTTTATATTAAGTGTTTTGACTTCATCTACATATGTACCTGAAGCTACTTACGGTTTTGCTCAGGGTCAGGTAGTTTCTTTTCGTGAAAGATGATGCAACTCATTCAGCTTTATCATATAGATATTTTGCTATGGCTAGTAAGTTCGCAAATGATAAAAACGACATCGACATATCGGTTAAAATCATTGGATTAATTTATTATGCATATTTTGGCAATTTTTCTTGAATCAACTAAATAATAACTTAAGTTTTCAGGACAAATAGTGACCAATAATAGAAAACAGGGTAGGAAACTATTTCTTTTGTCAGAAATAATTTGGTAGATTAATTAAAAGCCATAATTGAAACAGTAAGAAGCGGTCTATGTGACATTTTACCTCAAAATACTAGGTTAAGTGCTAATTCGGATAGCTTAAGCTAAAACTTCTTTGGCAAAAAGTCTATGTGAAAATTTATTTCAGATGTAGAGAACATTTGAAAAACATTATTACAGATTTTGTTGAAGAAAACTAACTTTAGAATCAAATACTTTGGAATAAAAAAAATAGACCCTATTGCTTTTTATCTTTTTAATTTTAATTCTAATTGCATTAAAATCACATACGAACACAACTTATAATAAAGAAGCTTTATATATATGAAACCGTCCTATAACCTGTTTATTATATATTTTTTTATAAAGAACAAAAAAATTCAGTTGATTATTCTGTATTAAAAATAGTTTACTACTTTGTTTTTAAACATTAGGTATGATGAGTTGTCCTCCGAATTCACGTTTGTTTTTATTTAAAATAACTGATTATCTCCTTAGCTAAAAATATTTTACTAACGTCTTTTTCCCATTATGAGCCGTTTATCCTTACAAATAATTTCCCAAGTTTATATGCATAGTTTAAGAATCACCTTGTATAAGAGATGAAAAAATTAAAAAATGTATTTACTTAATTTTTTTATCTAAAGTCTATTGCTTGGGGAATTTTGATTAACACAAATGTTAACCAACGTGATATGTAATATCTAAGTGTCCAATATTTTAAACTGCACAACGAATCAACTAAAATAATAACCGTTTTTAGAAAAAAATACCCCACCTTGTAGAACATTGTTTAGTTAAAATACAGTGGCCTCGTATATTTCAGCCAACAAGTGCTTAGCATCAGCCAGAATTATTTTATTGTTAAATTGTAGTATTTAGGCATATTTTAATTTAAAAAAATGATTTAATTTCTGTTAAAGTTTATTTAATTAAATTAATGAAATTAATAATTAATTAAAAAGAGTTAGAGATTTCTTTTTTATTTGTTAAAAATAAAGAAAACCTCAAACTTATTGATAAAGTAACATTTTGACTTAGAATTATCACAGAAATCTAAAGATTGTGTAATATACGAAATTTGAAAATCGAAACCATGTGACCGACAAATAAAAAAATATGCAGACATTCTCCTTTTTCCAAACCCACCTATGAGTCTATGACAGGGATGGCGAACCAATGGCATAAGTGCAACTGTAATGATTTTTTTTCAGTGAAAATTATACATAGGCGGGAAGGAGTAAGGATGGAAGTTTTAAGTAGAATACCTTTTTTATCTTCAGTTTTTACCTCACTCTGAAAAGTATTTAATGGCCTTATGGAACGCCTGGGACATCATTTGAAAGTTTTAAGTTTTTTTGCTCTTCAAAACTTTGTACTTACTGACTTAAAAGTATTTTATGGCACGCGTAGGACATCATTTTACAAGTTTGTATAAAATAAGATTAGGATAATACCTAATAACAAAATCATGATAAATAGATTATTTTGTAACACTAGTTTTGGTACTAAAAAGTATATTTTGTTTTAGTTAAATAACAGTTAGAAGAAGTGTTCGTTATTTTGTCAGTTTTAGAAAGTATTGAATTACCCTCTTTTACTTTTGCACGATTTTAAATATATCTTTAATTAAATTTATATTTCAACTCTAGCGAACACATAAGAAACGACTGCATCATATTGTGACATCTTTTTAAGATATGATTATAACTTTAAATCCATGGCTGTTTTTGTAGCATTGCTCTTTAATTCCTCTCATAGTTATGCCATGGCTTTAATACTGCACATTTTAACATAGATAACTCTACCTATTCCAACTTGTAGAAAGGGTACCCTGTGGATTTTCCTCTTTAAACTAGACAATAAAATGGCCTACGAATAGACCTCTGTGTATATCAGGTCACCGATTAAAATTACAACTTAGGTGTGTAATAAAAATAATAAAAATATTTTTAATTCGCTAAGATAGCTTGTAAACTTTAACTTCACCAATGATTGATTAAAAAAGTGTTTTGTGCAATGTTTATATTTTCTTGGCTTTTTCCTTTTACTTGGTATAGATAAACAACATTTTTAACAAATAGTAAATATCTGACCAGAACTTGATTTGATAAGGATGCAACTCACGTACACACCGCAAGGCTTTATAGCTTAAGCCGCGTCCAGGCGTGTAACAATTAGCCAAACATTTCGGCTGCTCTTTTGGGGGTCAGTTTTTAAAGAGTCTAGCCAATCCTTATTATTTTCATTGAAGTCGCTAAGCACGATTACTTTCGCCGAGCGAAATTAAAAAATATTTTATCGATCTTTATTGAAAGGAAGTCAAAGAATTCGACATAGGAATTTTAGTTGGGGACCGGTACAAACAGCAGATAAATTTAATAAAAACCTAAGGGAAAGTTATTAAAGGATATCGTACAAGCCAGATCGTTGTGAACGTAAGCACATACGCCAACATGTGGGCCTAAAAGACGAAATAAGTTTGTAGGTTGAAACAAAAGGTGACTGAGGTTAAAGTTTTAGAACTTATTTGAGTCGCCGTTAGAAAGCAGTATGTAGAGGCTTAGGTGACTAAATGTGATGGTAAACGGAGTTCATATTCCACATATATTTGCAAAGATATTAAACTTCCTGATGATGGCTCCCCGATGCACCCCTCGCCCGGAGATCGGAATGAAGGGGTATTTTACCTCCGGAACATTTTACTTCAGGAAGTGCCGCCATCGCTTAACACTGGTTGTGACTAACTATTTTCTTATTTTTATTACATTCATCCCATAAATGATAATAATTTCTTTTTAAAATGAGCCTGTAAACTCACGGCAACAACAGAAACGAAACTTGATTTATGAAATGTCATTATGTTCTAATTTTGCAACTGCAACGTTGCCAAGTCGCTAATTTTAGTTTTCAATTAGTTGTTGAGATACAATACACTACCAACACTTTCGGCAAATATTAATTTAGGCCCAAATATCTTTAAAACCGCCGCTAAAGATGTCGCAAAATTTGGTATTTTGGGGTTTTTTGGTATGCCCAATTAATCAGTGATATCAGCATTGTTACCAAAGTTTTAATAAAATTTCGGTGTTCATCTCAGTAGGGTAACAATGGCATTTATTTAAAATATCAAAAATACTCACTGTAGCTCAAAAACTAGAAAATTCAAGTAACATTGACAGTATCTCTGTTCAATTCTCCTTGCCCAGAAACCTTGAATACCAAAAATTAGTAAAAAATCTTTAAGTGGTTTTAGAGATATTTAAGCGCATCTGAACTTTTTTACCTAAATGTGTTGTTGTCATATCTTATAAGCATGAAAATGGAATTTAAAATTTATGGACTTTATTGCAATAAAATAAAATGGTACATTTAATTTATTAAAGAATAACGAAAAATATACCTGTAGTACCAAACAGGGAAATTTACAACGGCGCCAATTTTCTTTGTACTTAAGTCGAAAATATATTTTTTCCATTTTACCAGATTATCTACGACAAATCGGCGCGAACAATTCTGCTCGCAAAAAAATCGGGACAAGCAATTTTAGCACCATATTTAACTTGTAGTAACTTTTGAAATAAAAATATTTTTAGCTGTGATTTCGGTATGTTAAAGCCCATTTCGTCTAGATGACATTAAAATGATTTTTAAAAATAATCAAATGTTTATGGTCAATGAACAGATGCAAAATTACAAAAAGTTTAGAGGTGTGTGATTCCGGCAATAATTTTTTTTCGCATTTGATTATAGGTCATTAGTAAAGGAATATCAATATTCCAGACGTTTTTGCCAGTTTTTTGATTACAGCCCTTGGTCCCAGAGACACTAATAAACAAAAAATGTGTCAAAACTTGCTGACCAATATCTTAAACGCTGTTACTTAAAAATGGCTTTACCGATTTCGACCAGGTTTTCACATTCTGAAAGCTGGTTCTTTTTATTACCTAACCACTTTATTAATAAATGGCCATTTCTATAGAAATACAGGGTCAAACCAAAGTGTAAAATTGCTCAAAATAGGGCTATTGTTGTTTTAAGTTATGACATTGGGTGTACTTTGTAGTTGGTTTTGAAATTTCCAGCTTCGGTCAATACCCTTGACGGTTTTTTTTTACTTTTCGATTTTTGCTGGTAGATACGCCACCAGTCAGATCCATTGTCCTAAAATGTGTCTTTGTGTAGTTTTTTGATGTGATCTGGAAATTCTAAATTAATTACTACCTAATAGCTTTTTTCAATCAAACAAAACTGACTCATTCATTATACAGGTTGTTTTAGATTTTAATTGGGAAAATTTAATAGACGATAGAACATGAAAAAATAAAAAAGTCTATATAAACATGTTTATTTTGAAGCTTCGTTCTCGAGATACAGGGTGTTAAAGTTCTTTGGAAAAAATAGTTTTTTATTCATAGCTCAAATTTATTGTTGCTTTACACATACAAATGGTACAAATTAGAGGCCAACTAAAGAACAGGATTTTTTAATTATTATTTTGTTCTCGAAAACGAAGCAAAATACGAAAAACATTTAAAAACAAAAAGTTGTATATTTTCTTGATTTTTTCTATAGGGCCAAGCAATAAAGTATTAGTTTTTATTTTTTTCTCGAAAACAAAGCAAGATACGAAAAATGAACAAGAAACAAAAAGTTGTATTTTTAAATGCTTAATCTAAAAAAATTACAAAATTATAAAAAAGCAGTGGCGTACCATTATTTTTCCATCTTTACTAACTAGGTTGCCCTCTGGGACGCCACTGCAATAATTACGGTAAATCTCATTACATCAAATGATACCTCTTATCATGAGAAACAAACCTGTCAAGTTTAAGGAAAATCGGCCAAGGGATTTTGAGCTATGAATAAAAACTATTTTTTTTTCAAAACTTTAACACCCTGTATCTCGAGAACGAAGCTTCAAAACATACATGTTTATATAGACTTTTTTTATTTTTCATGTTCTATCGTCTATTAAATTTTCCCGATTAAAATCTGAAACACCCTGTATAATGAAAGAGTCAGTTTTGTTTGATTACCCTGTACGAAAAAAAAATCATTAGGTAGTAATTAATTTAAAATTTCCAGATCACATCAAAAAATCCACAAAAGACACATTTTAGGACAATGGATCTGCCTGGTAGCGTATCTGTGGCCAAAAGGCACTAATCGAAAAAAGTAAAAAAACCGTCCAGAGGTATTGACCGAAGCTGCATATTGACCAAATTTCAAACCAAACAACAACGTACAGCCCAATTGTCATAGCTTAAAACGAACAATAGCCATATTTTGTGCAATTTTATCTTTACTTTTTGTTTGACCCCTGTATTTTATAGAAATGGCCATTTACCAATAAAGTGGTTAGGTAATAAAAAGAACCAGTTCTAAAACTTACAAGTTTAGGACAAGAGGTTTTTCTTATTTTTCATTGTAGAATTACTCCTTAAAGTTTGTCGGCCAAGTTACTTTGTAAAATGACAAAAGTAAGGTTTCAAAAAAACTTTTTGTACCTGGTACCTAGTGGCTGTCAAAACTACTATGAGTGAAACTTCATTGTCTATCATTGCTTCTACCTATGTTGGTAGCATGCACTGACAAAATTTTAGCTTTTACAATATAACGAAGGTCTGCCGCTCACTCGGCTCATAGACTAATAATATGTGCAGAAATAAAAATAGGTTTTTAGTAGCTTGTCATAAAACTTGATAAAAAGTTAAAGGATAATTATGTGGCCTTAGTATCACGTTATTTAAATAATACTTGGTTACCTTTGCCTTATGCTAAGGTATCTTCGGAAACAAAAAATCGGTTGTCTTTAAAGTCGGTTTACTGACGATAGTCGAACGTGACAACGTCATAAGTAAATACTGATGGAATGGTTGCATTTTTCAGGGAAAAAATTAAACAATTTCACACCATATTCACTTTTCACTGTACTTCTTTCTTGACGAAAACATGTAAATGTATTATTGTATAGCAGGCGGACCGCTTAAAGTAAGAGAGAAACAGATGTAGAACGCTGCCGAAAACGGAGGCCGATTGTGCCTCTTCCACGCTCTTGCTTGCACTTCAAGTTTAAAATGGAACGCCGCATGAGTCATGTTTTTTTGTGCGTGCAGCTGACTCTATTGAATTATAAGACGTTATCACGTCAAAAAAATAACCCCCTGAACCCCTTTCTTTTTTCTAAAAATTATAAATGTACCAGTCCTAACTGATAAAAATATCATTTACGACATGGCATCATATAAATTCTGACAAAACCAAAAATCCCCTATATTTTCCATTTTATTTTCAGTTAGCTCATTTAATAATTTTTTATCCTAAAAACTGTAGAAAATATGATATCAATACGTAGATACGTATATTGTTTTTTTTGCTAGTATTTTTTCTTTTCCAGATGATCTGTCAGTTCATAAAGGTCAATAGTCATTAAATTTAGGCTATCAACCAGCTTTAACCAAAATAAAACGGAATTCACCACTGTTTTTAGACGGGTTTGGTCGACCTCGGTGTTGACGTTTATTTTTTATAATTCAAGTAGCGTTATTATCAAGTTCTGATATTTAAACCAAATTAGTTAACCGCAGTTAAAACTGTAGAAATTTAAATAAATCACCTAAATTTCATTTATTTACCAATTTTATTTCAGTTTTGAATGTGTTATAAACGAAATGTTGCCTAAACATATTGCTTGATAAGTATACGAGTATATTGAATTTACATGCGACACTGGATATTTGGGAATAAACTCACAGTCTATATTCTGGGACTAGGAACAAAGTGCCATCTTCAAAGTATATACGGATAAGAATTTTTGTTGCCACGACAGTACTTACAGTACAAGTACTTATTCAGCAAAAGATATTAAAATGGTATATAAATAGATGGTATATAGTAGGTATACTACATAAAATACAAACTTTCTAGTACAAGGAAAAGAAATATCAAGGGCTAATAAAAAATATTTCTATTTTTATTATTATTATTTTGATATATGAAAACATTATTTATTTAAATATATTTAGTATTAACGTCAGAAAAAACCTATATATTTTTAAACAAATGATAAGGAAATGCTTAAATAAAAATTGGCAATTGCATCAGTCTGCTATGACCATGTTATTTGTTACGCAATACAATTAATAATTAAAGTAATAAGTCATATTTAGTTTTATTGTACAGAGAACCCTAGACACGCGGCAGCGTGTCAAACTAAGTTAAGCAAAGGAACTGGCTACAGCACCGTTATAATAACACGGAGCACTTGGTGCCACTTTTACACGCCCACAGCTAACCTAAAACCACAGTGGGTTTACGTAAGTTTGCGTCATATGGGACTTGTTTTTTATTATTAATTTTTCATTTTTTTTATAATGAAGTTTTGCATGGTCCAAAACCTAAAATGCAATCATCAGATATTAAATATTGCCATCTACGAGGTTTGGTCAAAAATGTAATTTTGCTCAAGAGTAAAAAGTATCTGTATTTTTTGCCAATGATTAAAGAATAATTTAAGAAAAGAAGACGTTTGGAATTAAAAACTACTTCCTAAATATGTGATTTTGAAATTTAGAAAACAAAATATTTTGATTTTTTCTGTAAAATCGAAAAATTTAAGGTCTTGTACGTTAGTACATTACATTCTTCTTATTTTAATATCACTTAATTAAAAAAAAAAATGTTTAAAATTTATAATCATGTACTTAATGCAAAAACCTAGTTTGTCACCTTTATTGCACCAAAAAAAAATGTTTTCTTTTGTAAGAAATAAACAGAGTGCATATTTAAAATTAATTTACTAATTTCTAAACAATCTTTTTCTTTATAACAAATCGTTCCATATAGGAGTTATTCGCGAAAACCCCATTAAAACCGTCGTTGTTTTGTCGAAAATGAATACTTTTAATCAAGTGAATAACTTGAAAAAGTATTAGTTTTACGAAAAAAATGTACAAAACATTTTTGCTTGGAACCACTTTTTCAATCGGTTTCCGTTGTTAAAATGTAGTAAAAAATACACCCCCTAGGGGTGTGGCAACACCACCTTCTGGTTCAATACAGGTTTTATACCTTGGGCTATTTCTTACCTTTTGTTAAAATTTCAAATCGATCCATGCAGGACCAAAAATTGCCAAGTGAAATGCTTTATTTCTTGTACTATATCTTAATTTTTTTTTTTTAAATGCTGGCAAAGTCAGAAAATATGCCATTTTTTCCTATTAAATGAAATACCCTGTACCAACCTAGTTAGTGCTAAGATAATATACAGGAAGGTATTTTAATCCTGTAATGCATTATGGAAAATGTGTCAAACGGTGCCGAAAACCACGAGTGTGTCTGCCCAAGGTGCATAGAGAGAAGGTGGCCCACACTTATTTGACAGTTGATAGACGTGACGTCAAGAGGATTGTTTAAAATAAAATGTTGTAATTTCTTTAATGTTTCGTAGATATCGTGTTAATCGTGTTCATATTTATGAGTAAATAGTGGATTAAAAATACTTTAAGAATTGTATAAAGATGTATAAACTATATTTTTAATTAAAAAAATGACTCCAATGTCGTCACATCTATCAGCTGTATACTGTCATAGCAAAGTTGGACCACCTATGCACTTTGGTGTCTGTCAGACACACTAGTCGGCAACTAAAGTGTTTTCATTATTTTAGGAAGGTAAAAATATTTTTTTAACACTCATTTGTTGAAAAATAATATTTTTTATTAAAGGAGTTGGCATAAAAACACTTTATTTGCCGGCTGTATGTCTGATACACTCGTGGTTTTCGGCAACATTTGACACATTTCCCATGATGCATTGCAGGATGAGAATAACTATCTGTATATTATCGTTAGCTCTGTTTGGCATAACAAACAAAAAGTTATACTAGTTTTAACTTTTTTAACTCAACTACATTATTTTCGAGGTCGTGAAGTTAGGTACATTTTATTAAAACAATAATTCTTGTCGATGAAGTCTTTGGACCACTCGTAAGAACAAGTATAGAGCACAAGAAACCCAAATATATAAAAAATTAAAAATAAAAGAATAAAAGCCCCTTTTAGTTTTTGACATTTATGACATAACTCAGTTAAACGCGTTTGGCATCAAAAACCACAATACACTAAATACACTTTTAGTACGCCAAACACACCTTTAGTTAGTGCCAGCAGGCGGATTCTTAACCGCTGTCTCGAATCGTAAAGTACGGAGTTGCTACCGAATGGTGATTCATAACTTATTTGAAACTCGATATCACCCTAGTTCCATAACTAGGCACTATCCTTGTTAAATAAGTCTTCATCCTATTAATTATCTACGTAAAAACAGATGAGAAAATAAGGCCGATAGGTTTGAAAGGGATACTGAGAACTCGATACCGACGGAGTCGTCACCTATCGAGAAGTTAAGAATCAGGGCCCAGATCAAGCGTGAATTGGTGAAGCGACAGATTAAGCGTCAGATCGAGAAAAGGGCAAAAATTTACGTAAAAAAATGTTTGTACATACATCTCAAGAATTTAATAGAACTTCGGACTTGAACATTAAACTCCTTGTCCTAAGTTCCCTTACACATGAGACGTACAAACGCCCTACGTCCTATACCTGATCAAAAAAATTACATTGAAGGTAATGGAACCTAACGCGTACGCACCTGCATGTGAAAGCTTTCAATGCATCAGACGTAAAACAAAACGTAAACGTAAAAAGTTCATTATTAAAAACTATAGATTTTACAGATAATTTTACAAATTTTTCAGTACGTTTAAAAATTCTTTTGACAATGTTTGGATCAGTTGCAAATGAAGAACAAAGATTTTCCAAAACTGAAGTTAATTAAAAATTTATTAAATAAGGGCGCTAACAATGGTTCCAAGTCGCTTAATTTTAAAACCAATTACGTTTTATATGTTCTAATTTTTTTTTATGGTTTTGTTCTAAAAAGCGAGAACCCAAATAAATTAAGAAGAATGGGGTATTTATACTTAATTGTTGCATTTTTCTAATTCTAATTTTTTTAAACGGGGAATATTTTAAGAATATTTTGTAAACGTTTGAGATAAATTAAGGCAAAATAACAAAGATGCAGCGGTTTGGGTAACCACGCCCTCAACTGTTATAAATGTTTTTTAATACAATTTTTTAATGGTTGGAACTAAAATGCTTTTTCTACAAATTACGTTTTTTAAAATGCTATCACTTATTACTTGGGCTAAAAATACAATGATCTAATGTATTTTCAAAGTTTTCATTTTATTTTTTTTTAATTTTGCACTCTGTTTTTTAAAACGATCAACCTTTTGACAAAAATTCAATTGCGTTAAATTGTTTTATTTTAGCTCAGTGAGTTTATGGTAGCACTTTGTATGCCTTTTGAGAAAAACTGGTTGGCCTAAATAAAAGGTTAAAGGAATAAAAATGAAGGGCTTATTGTAAAAATACGATAAGTCACAATTACAGAATACGAAGTTATTACAATTTTTATTTAAAAAAAATATGCTAAATCAACTTTAATCAAAAAAATATACTTATATACCTTTTTAATGAGTTAATAAACTTCACTAGATAACGCTTAAATCAAACTTTTGTATTGCCGCTTACTTCAAGTATTATTAATTAAACAACTTAGAGAAAAAACTGATTTTTTGTGTCTGTGTGGTCTGTCGTGTTGTAACGAATGAGCAACAGCCCTCATAAATTAACCTTCCTGGGTGAAATAAAACCCTTAGATCTGGAATATCTTAAAACGGCTTAGCTTAGGTAGTAAGATTAAAAACGGTTGCTTTTAGTGAGTGGTATAACCTTTTGGTCTATAAAATAAAAGGGTTTTTTCTTACTACGGTACGAAACCTGGGGGCAAGTGACTTCTTCGTGTTTCTATTTAACAGTTTGGTATAGCTTGTTGAAAAATAGGTTCTTGATTAGTGACTAGTTTCATGCCAGTAGCGTAGATAGATGCTTTCATCTGATCTTTAACCAGGCTCAGGCCTTGAGATCACTGTAAGAATAGTATTGATCCATCTCCTTCTTTGACAGGTTTAGTACTTTAGGCAAGAAAAACGCATTTTTGCAGAATTAAACATAGGTAAATAAAATTGTTAAATACCGGGTGTTTCTTACAGGTGGTTTCCCCCCTTAACTCTTTTATCTTTGTGATAAAACAATGAAATTTGGTTTATTGTTATTTGAACATAATTATGCATCGGACAATGTATTCACTTGTTATTTATTACCTCCAGTTTTAATTAATTCCTATAAACATATTTTCGGACTTGGGTTTCATTTTCTGAGACACAGGGCGTTAGGTTGTAAAAGTCGGTATTTTTTAAAGATTTAAAGATATTTTAACCGATTTGGATAAAATTTGGTACACTTATTTAATGTAATAAGGCGTTTGCATAGCTTTATCTAGATTAAAACACTTGAATCCAGTGGCAGTCTGAGTGGACATTGCTTGTCAACATTTTTAAGAAAAAGTAACGAATCAACAATAACACTCTTGTATAAGTTTTTATACTTTTACAGACAAAGTAATAAAATATGCAATCGTTTCTTTTGGTCTCTTGTATTTTTCTATGTATTTGGCTTTGTTTTTGAGAAGAAAAAATAAAGTTCCGACTTTAAGTCATGTCTCAAAAAGCAGCTTATAAAAACACTAAACAGCTGTAAATAGTAATCTAAATTTTAAAAATACTACTTCTCGCACCCGGGCAAATATAAAAATTACGATTTTTGATAAAAACACACGACTGCAGTATTATTAATATTAAGGCAAATAATTGTTTTTAATCTTTATTTCGTTTTTGCGTTATGATGTACTTCTTTCAGAAAAAAAAACTAGATGAGAAAATAAGGCTTGTTCTGTAATATATTTTTTTTTTGAAAACCAAAGCTTATATACACAGAAAATAAAAGGGACTAAAAACTCTTAGACTGTTAATTGCCTAACTGCATAAAAAACAAAAATTACCTTTAAAAGTCAGGGGTGGCGTATCGTTTTACGTATAAAAACACGTGCCTTCGTTTTTATACCTTTATTAACAATGTAACGTAACTATGGTTACAATAACGGCAAAATCTACAATTGTCAATGTCTCGAAGTTTACAGCACAAAAGTCGAATCTGTACTAACTCGATCGGAGGTTTCCCGTCGCCCTTTTATAGTATGGTGGAAGAGTAAAGAATGATCTAGAATCTTCGAGAAATATCGTGAAAATTCCATAGTACAGGATGGCATAAAAGTTCTCAATGGATAATTCGGACGTTTTCGGAAACCTTCGAAACTGATGAAAGAACTTGGAAAATCTAAGGTAAATTATTCAAATAAATTATCAGACTAAATTAAAAGGTCCTAACTTTATAAAATTCTATAAACTAACACTTATTTTTAATGTCCGTAACATTGCCCCCTCCCAAGTTTTGATCGTCTCGATCAAGTATCTTCACGGTCTTAATAGCGGCTTAGCATTTTTAGATGTACTTCTTTCATTATGCCGTGTCACCACTTTACATGACTTTTGTAGTTTCGGTGAACCCCCTTGATTCTTCTCGTATTGTATAACGAAACGTCTTCACCTTCTTCTGAGTCTTCAAACCTTGCTTGAATAATGCTCTCTGAACTTGGCGGTAATGTGACATCTTCTGCAAGTACCACTTCTCGAATTGTTGTTTCATTACTTTTTGGAAATCTCATCACAATTTCCTCATTGTTAGTTCTCAGTACCCGTTGTGGAAGGTCTAGTACAAACTTCTGATTTTTCATAATGTCAAGGCCGAGAATAACTTCGTCCATTATATTGGCAACAAACACAACGTGTGTAAATGATGTTGTTCCTAGGGTAATTCTAGCTTCGTGTATGCCTTGAACTGGTATGACTTCACCATTGGCAGTTTCCAAAATATAATTCTTCTCAGGTCGGAATATTTTGCAGTGGGATATGATGTTTGGCCTCACGATGGTATGTGTAGAACCAGTATCTAGTACCATCTCACATTCTCGACCGCATACATTTCCAGGTACTACCAAGCTGGAGCCATTGTTCTGTAACCGGGATACCCTAATTGTTGTTGTTGATGGTTCTTGGTAACACTTAGTCAGGTCTCGCCCCTTGAACTGGGAGTCTTCTGCACTACTAGAAGAGGCCTGAAAACTGGAGCAATTTCTCTGTATATGCCCCTCTTTACCACACTTCCAACAACGAATGATATTTCTTCTTCTAAATGTAATTCTGTTGTCTTTTTCAGTTTGTTGATTACGTATGATTTCTTGCAACTCCTGTATCACTCTGGTCAAATTATTATTTGGATTGCCATCTTTTGGTGGATAATTTGTTCTTCCAAGTCTTGCCTGAGTTCTGGATGTCCGCTTTGCTATTTCAAACTGAAGTGCGTAAGCAAGAGCTTCAGAAATTTTCTTAAGCCTGGCCATTCTTAATGCTTGGCTCATATCTGGATTACGTAGACCTTCAATGAAACAGCCCACAGCTAGTTCTTCTTTTATTTCTTCCGGGTAGGTTGGATATGACAGGTTAATTAGACGTACAATATCTGCTTCATACTCCTGGAGACTTTCGTTGTATTTCTGTCTTCGTCCCTGGAGCTGCGACTTATAGACTTCTTGTAGATGGGTTTCGCCGTACCTCTTCTCTAGAAACATGATAATCGATTCGTAATCGGACAGCTTTTCTTCGGGAATGTTTCTTAACACCTCCGTAGCTTTTCCTCGAAGAGCAAGTACAAGAGCTCGTGCTCTTTCTGTTGGGCTCCAGTTATTGCCGTTTGCAGCTGCTTCAAATTGTCTAAGGTACGGAGCCCACGGTACCTTTCCGTCAAAAGTTGGTGGTTTCATAACAGTTGCTGGAGTACCACATCCTGAGACTACACCTGTACTGGCAATATTTTTAATTTCCCGCTGTAATTGTTGAACTTCCTGTTGCATTTGCCCTTGAACTTGTTGAACTTGATCTTGGACTTGTTGCACTTGACTTTGAACCAACTGTACAGTCTGCTGTATTTGTTCTTCCAATTCTTCTTTAACATCTTCTTTGGTAAGTTTTAACTCAAGCAACATCATTTCATCTTGGCTGTGATAAATTTCTCCTTTTAGATTTTCTCTAATCTTCACCGTCATTTCTTTTAATTCTTGTTTCATTTCTTCTTGACTAGTTCGAATTTCAAGCTTTATTTCTTCTAAACTGAATCTCATTTCTTCTAAACTGGTCTTCATTTCGTTTTTAAGGTCTTCTTGTTTTTTTATCATTATCTTAATTAGTGCACATATTTCCTCCATCGTAGTTTGCTTTCTGGTCTCTACTAGCATTCAATCTTCGTAAACCACTTCGGCTTCCTCGGGTAATCTCGTTCCGCTTTACTTTCTTCGGCTGACTTCGTTCCGCTTCTGACACCAAATGTTCCAAAACACCTCGTATAAAAACACGTGCCTTCGTTTTTATACCTTTATTAACAATGTAACGTAACTATGGTTACAATAACGGCAAAATCGTAAATTGTCAATGTCTCGAAGTTTACAGCACAAAAGTCGAATCTGTACTAACTCGATCGGAGGTTTCCCGTCGCCCTTTTATAGTATGGTGGAAGAGTAAAGAATGATCTAGAATCTTCGAGAAATATCGTGAAAATTCCATAGTACAGGATGGCATAAAAGTTCTCAATGGATAATTCGGACGTTTTCGGAAACCTTCGAAACTGATGAAAGAACTTGGAAAATCTAAGGTAAATTATTCAAATAAATTATCAGACTAAATTAAAGGTCCTAACTTTATAAAATTCTATAAACTAACACTTATTTTTAATGCCCTGTATCTCAGAAATAAAACAAGTTTCCAGACACCTTGTTCTAGGGACTTCTTTTCATAAAAGACACAGGAATAATCCCCCTAAAGTTTCGCACCGTAGTTAGGAATCCTGTATAGGCACCAAAGTTATGGAAATTTTGAACAAAAGTAAAGGATTGAAGGTAGCTCCCATATTTACACCAGAATATGATCAGATTTCGGTTTGTACAAGAAAAGCCATTCAACATAGATACGCTAAGAATTTGTAATAATCAAAATAATATGTTGAAAATATCTAAAATTAAATGGAAACTATGACGCCCTGTCTCGATAACGATCAAATTTTCGACTAAAGTAGATTGCGTTAGATCTTTGTATTTTGGTCCAAAATATTTGTTGTACCATTTCGTATAAACCCTTTAAGAGACACCCTGTGTTTGTTAGAGTGTAATAAGAGTATCTCTACTAAAACTAGTTAAAAAAACGGATTTTCTTAATTTCCGGCAAAACTACAAGTCCAATAAAACAAGTTTAAGTGAAAAGCTATAGGTAATAAAAACTACAACTTGGCAGAGATGATATAAAGCAAAACTAACGTAACGATACGAGACGTTTAAGTAACCAAGCCAATTACTCGTTATAAATTTATGATTTATTACAATTTTTTAGTGGTTAGAACTTTAAAGTACTTTTCCTATAGGTAACTTACGTTTTCAAAGTCCGTGTCCATCATAACTTTAAACAAACTGCTTTGATGCTGTTTCTTTACAAAATTTACAAGATAACGCTAAAAAGTTTTTTTTTTAAATCTGTATCTCAAATTTTTATAAGAACAAATAAACCGATTTTTTTTTATTAGGTTTTTACTTCAAAGAGTTGCCAAACAAATCCGGAATTTAGAAATACCTTTTCGGTGTTATTTGGGAAAAACGATTATTTAAAAAACATTTTTTTTATTTTACATGATCCAGCACTGAAATATAATTGGCCTGCGCTAATCGCCTTATTTTCGAGACTTTTCCGAATAATTGCTGTAATTACCGTAATCTTTTAGAACAAAAAATGTACACTATATTCCTTCTAGTGTTATATCTTAACATGCAAATAGTGACTGTGTGTCAAATGTCAAAATAAAAATAGTGGTCAAATTCCCAAAATAATTTGTTAAGAAATTAGGTAAATAAAGTTATAACAAAAGTATTGTAATTGGTAGAAAAAAAATTATGAAAATAAAATTATTTAATAAAGGAAGTATTGATTAATTTTAAAACTTTTAAGCAAAAGATATAAATAATTAAAGTTTTTAAATTTTTATTTTCATGTTTGGTTAGCTTAAAGGAAGAACTATTTAAATGTAGAATAGCTAATTAACAGTTAGGAAAACTAAGTAAAATGGTAAGCTTAAACTTTTTTCATGTTACATACAACCCTTTAATTTATCTACTATTATTTATACCAAATTACTATACTTTTCACATAACGAAACTAAAAATATCGATAAAGAATGGCAAAGTTTTGTCTGCTTTTAAATTACTTGACTGATATAATCAAAATTAACCTAATTTTGCCATCATTTGACCTTCTACGTGATTAAAAAAAAGATAAACATTAGAAAATGCTTCCCTAAATAAAAAGTCATGGACCAATTGAAAGATACATACATACATTTTTTATCAATTTTTTATCTTTTACTATACTGTTTTTAATCTACTTAATTTGTTTTTAGATATTTATTATTGTTCTATACTTATTGAGATGATTACAAATATTGCAACATTATGACGTATATGCCCCTTTGTTTGTGGTATTGCAAGTACATATATAAAAATAAGGGGCTTGTTTATTACTTCTTATTTTATTATTTATATAAATTTGTATGCTAAAAATAAGTTGTTATTGCAATGTTGTCAAGTAATTATATTTTTGCCTTATCCACGTTATGAATTTAGATACATCTTTTTAAATAATGCCCATTGTTGTATTGTTTATAAACAGTGATGAAAATAACCCAAGCAACGTATTAATATTTAAATATTATATGTATGTTTACTAGAGTAAACTTCAAAAGCCAACATACTACTTTTAAAAAGTCTGTTAAAAAGCAAAACTTGATTACTTACAGTACGCTGTACAACGTGTTACATTTTCTATACAATTAACATAAACTATTTTTAGACATAGACTTTTACAATGATGATATTATTCTACTTTTGCCAAAAAAAATATGTATACAAATATCCATTGCAAAAACCAATAAATAATAAAATAACATTTTTCTACAACCGCTAAACACAATGATGATTTTAAAATTATTTTCTTATCGATCTTAGCGACTTAATAAAATATTTAATTCTAATTTCAGTTTAGAAATGTTTGGTAATTTTCTAAAAGCGACCACTCCGATTTTGTCGAAATTTGGTAGACGGGGATTTTTTGGGTGCTGATCACGAATCTGAAAGAATTTTTTGGCGAAAACAATTCATTCTTGAGATAACCATCATCAAAGTTGAAATTGAAACTAATCTTATTTTCACCATATTATCCCTTCTTTTGTACCCTTAAAACACCTCGTTTTTACTATGAATTTTACATTATTTTTGCATTAAATTGCATAGCTTGACTTTGAGTCATTTCCAATCCCAGTGTGCCATGAAGCACTTATGTGAATGTGTGGTGTCAGCATATTAAAGTGATCCTTTACAATTTAAATAAAAAATGGTCAAAAATAAATAAGAAAATTGGTTTTTAAGGGTGGAAATCAAATATTATGTGCAAGTTTAGCTTAAAATCAAGAATTGTGTGCAAAAAGGGGGAGGAATATATTTTATGCAATTGTCTACAGTTTCTTAATCATTAGAAATAACCCCATTCATTATCTGCTATCTTTTTAACACACTTTCTGTTAATGTTTAAATTAGCCAAGTTTGGGCGATATAACGATCGTTGGTCGGTTGTTTATTAGCGCGTATTACAAGTTTTTTTGCTTGAAGACAACCACTTATTTTTTCTGACTTAATTTTAGTTTATATTTCTCATTAAATAGCAAATATAATAATACATATATTGGAATAGTTTCAAATATCTACTTGTTACGGTTCAAACACGCTACAATTAAAAAAAAACTTTTTTACCCCACTTCCCTATTTTTTGACTTTTATCTTAAAGATTTTTTCTACGCTAACATTACAGTTACCGAGCTGGTTTCCAAAATTTTCATCTTTCTAAAATTAATCCAGCGGGTTAGGTTTTTGATACGAACAAATTCAGGGCGCCACGAAGGCTAAAAGCCTAAATACTAACGTACCGTGGGTGTCTTAAGCGAGGTAAGAGGGAGTTTGTTGACACGGGACTTAAATACTTGAAGATTTGGGGGGAAGGAAAGACCTTCGCGGGCAGCAGGTTCCACAACCTAGAAACTCTAGGGATAAAAAGAACGAACAAAGTGGGAAGTTCGGGGCCTGTCCAGTTGGACCGTATAGGGATGCATACGCGCGGAACCACGAGTTTCTCTGTTGGGAACCGTAAGTGGAGGAACTATACTGGACAATTCTTCAGAGCAGAAGCCATGGAAGTACCTATAAAAAAGCGATAAATCCCCACAGCCCGACGATGTGCAAGAGAGGAAGCCTTTCTGTAAGTGAAGGATCATTAATGAGACGAATAGCTCTTCTTTGAATAGAATCAAGAATGTTTAGGGTTGTGGGGGACGCCATGCCCCAGATATGAGAACAATATTCCAAGGGAGGTCGGATTTGGGACACATATAAAGTGTATAAATTAGAAGGGGAAAAATACTTTTTGGCTCGAAGAAATCCAAGCTTTTTGAAGCTGCCGTGGCTATAGATACAATGTGTTTATGCCAGTTAAGGTTACTTTCAAATGTGACGCCCACAAGATTAAAGGTGTCTTTGCTCTGTAAAACTTGGCCGCTCATAAGTAGAGGATGAGTATTTGATGACTCTTTTCGCGACAAGGAACATGATTGTGTTTTGGATGCATTAAAATGGACGAGATTTTTAGCGCCCCAATCCAATATTAAATTAAGATCCTGCGAAAGAGATATCTGCATCGCTCTGCGTTTGTTTTCCAAGTCAGGTTTAGTAATGGGTTTAGGAACCTGAAAACTAGAGTGAAGGGTACTATCGTCGGCGAAACTATGAATGGAATTAGTTGTGGACGAGAGAAGGTCGTTGATGTAGAAGAAGAAACAATGTTGGTGCCAGAACTGAGCCCTGAGGGACTCCAGCATTTGCTTGGTGAAAGCTTGAAGAATGGCCGTCCACAATAACTGATATACGACGATCAGATAGATAACTAGAGAGCCAAGTACAGAGTTTAGTTGAAAGACCATAGGAGGGAAGTTTATTAAGAAGTGCGGCATGCCAGACCTGGTCAAAAGCTTTGGATATATCAAGAGCAACGATCTGGGACTCACCTAGAAACTCAAGAGACTTATTCCAGCAGTGTGATACGAAGGAAAGAAGATCTGCTGTAGATCTTTTGTGGCGAAATCCATACTGCCTGTCATGCAAAATTTTGTGTTTTTCTAAGTACTTAAGAATTTGTGAATTAATTAGTTTTTCCATTACTTTACAAAGAACTGAGAGAATTGAAATTGGTCTATAGTTAGATGGAAGAGATTTAGATCCTTTCTTGGGAATAGGTTGAACACGTGCAGCTTTCCAGCTTTCGGAAAGATACCTGTGTCGTAAGAAATTCGAAAGAGCCGAGTTAAGATTGGTGCAAGTTCTGGAGCACATTTTTTTAAAACGATTGCTGGTATGCCATCCAGCCCAGACGATTTCTTGGTGTTAAGGGAAGAAAGGATACGCTTAATGTGTTTTACCTTAAAAATAATATCGGGCATTTTATGAGGAACTGGGGTAACCGCTGGAATTGGATGATTTACGGGAGGGTCAAGGTTGAATTGGCAGCAAATTGTTTAGCAAATAATTCTGCCTTTCCTTTAGCGGTAGAAACAATTTCATCTTCCAAAGCTAGTGGCGGAAAAGAACTGGTACAAAAATTCCTACTTATGTTTTTCGCAAAGGACCAGAAAGATTTGCTGCCATTTGAGCAAGAAAGAACTTTGTTTTTAATACGATTGTCGAAGGAGTCTTTGGCTTCAGAAATTGTTTGATTGTAGTAGTTTCTTGCTTCAATGCTGGCCTGTCGGTTTTCTGGACTAGGATCCTGTAGAAACTTTTGTGAGCATGAACTTTTAAAATTCTAAGCTTTATCACAAGATTTGGAAAACCAGGGTTTGTTATTGGATTGTTTGGGGTTCTTGATGGTGTGTGGAATATAGGTTTCAATGCCCAATTGAATTGATTCCGTCAGTTGATTGCAAATTTCAGAAGGATCACCAGAAGAACACTAGATGGAATTCCAGGGTAAGTGGCGAAGAAGTCCCTCAGGCCAGCTACCATAAACTCACACTGAGCTAAAATAAAACAATTTAACGCTAATTGGATTTTTGTCAAAAGGTTGATCGTTTTAAAAAACAGAGTGCAAAATTAAAAAAAAATAAAAATGAAAACTTTGAAAATACATTAGATCATTGTATTTTTAGCCCAAGTAATAAGTGATAGCATTTTAAAAACGTAATTTGTAGAAAAAGCATTTTAGTTCCAACCATTAAAAAATTGTATTAAAAAACATTTATAACAGTGAGGCGTGGTTACCCAAACCGCTGCATCTTTGTTATTTTGCCTTAATTTATCTCAAACGTTTACGAAATATTCTTAAAATATTCCCCGTTTAAAAATTAAATTAGAAAAATGCAACAATTAAGTATAAATACCCCATTCTTCTTAATTTATTTGGGTTCTCGCTTTTTAGAACAAAACCATAAAAAAAATTAGAACATATAAAACGTAATTGGTTTTAAAATTAAGCGACTTGGAACCATTGTTTAGCGCCCTTATTTAATAAATTTTTAATTAACTTCAGTTTTGGAAAATCTTTGTTCTTCATTTGCAACTGATCCAAACATTGTCAAAAGAATTTTTAAACGTACTGAAAAATTTGTAAAATTATCTGTAAAATCTATAGTTTTTAATAATGAACTTTTTACGTTTACGTTTTGTTTTACGTCTGATGCATTGAAAGCTTTCACATGCAGGTGCGTACGCGTTAGGTTCCATTACCTTCAATGTAATTTTTTTGATCAGGTATAGGACGTAGGGCGTTTTGTACGTCTCATGTGTAAGGGAACTTAGGACAAGGAGTTTAATGTTCAAGTCCGAAGTTCTATTAAATTCTTGAGATGTATGTACAAACATTTTTTTACGTAAATTTTTGCCCTTTTCTCGATCTGACGCTTAATCTGTCGCTTCACCAATTCACGCTTGATCTGGGCCCTGATTGCTTAACTTCTCGATAGGTGACGACTCCGTCGGATATCGAGTTCTCAGTATCCCTTTCAAACCTATCGGCCTTATTTTCTCATCTGTTTTTACGTAGATAATTAATAGGATGAAGACTTATTTAACAAGGATAGTGCCTAGTTATGGAACTAGGGTGATATCGAGTTTCAAATAAGTTATGAATCACCATTCGGTAGCAACTCCGTACTTTACGATTCGAGACAGCGGTTAAGAATCCGCCTGCTGGCACTAACTAAAGGTGTGTTTGGCGTACTAAAAGTGTATTTAGTGTATTGTGGTTTTTGATGCCAAACGCGTTTAACTGAGTTATGTCATAAATGTCAAAAACTAAAAGGGGCTTTTATTCTTTTATTTTTAATTTTTTATATATTTGGGTTTCTTGTGCTCTATACTTGTTCTTACGAGTGGTCCAAAGACTTCATCGACAAGAATTATTGTTTTTAATAAAATGTACCTAACTTCACGACCTCGAAAATAATGTAGTTGAGTTAAAAAAGTTAAAACTAGTATAACTTTTTGTTTGTTATGCCAAACAGAGCTAACGATAATATACAGATAGTTATTCTCATCCTGCAATGCATCATGGGAAATGTGTCAGAATGTTGCCGAAAACCACGAGTGTATCAGACATACAGCCGGCAAATAAAGTATTTTTATGCCAACTCCTTTAATAAAAAATATTATTTTTCAACAAATGAGTGTTAAAAAAATATTTTTACCTTCCTAAAATAATGAAAACACTTTAGTTGCCGACTAGTGTGTCTGACAGACACCAAAGTGCATAGGTGGTCCAACTTTGCTATGACAGTATACAGCTGATAGATGTGACGACATTGGAGTCATTTTTTTAATTAAAAATATAGTTTATACATCTTTATACAATTCTTAAAGTATTTTTAATCCACTATTTACTCATAAATATGAACACGATTAACACGATATCTACGAAACATTAAAGAAATTACAACATTTTATTTTAAACAATCCTCTTGACGTCACGTCTATCAACTGTCAAATAAGTGTGGGCCACCTTCTCTCTATGCACCTTGGGCAGACACACTCGTGGTTTTCGGCACCGTTTGACACATTTTCCATAATGCATTACAGGATTAAAATACCTTCCTGTATATTATCTTAGCACTAACTAGGTTGGTACAGGGTATTTCATTTAATAGGAAAAATGGCATATTTTCTGACTTTGCCAGCATTTAAAAAAAAATTAAGATATAGTACAAGAAATAAAGCATTTCACTTGGCAATTTTTGGTCCTGCATGGATCGATTTGAAATTTTAACAAAAGGTAAGAAATAGCCCAAGGTATAAAACCTGTATTGAACCGAAGGTGGTTTGCCACACCCCTAGAGGGTGTATTTTTTACTACATTTTAACAACGGAAACCGATTAAAAAAGTGGTTCCAAGCAAAAATGTTTTTTACATTTTTTCGTAAAACTAATACTTTTCAAGTTATTCGCGATTAAAAGTATTCATTTTTCGACAAAACACGACGTTTTTAATGGGGTTTTCGCGAATAACTCGAAACTTATTTATTTTAATAAAAAAACTGTGGAAAGCAAAAAAGTCTAATTATGTACTTTAAAAGAGTTTAATTATTTTTCTCGAAAAATGCAGCATTTTCCCGTTATTTGACTTTGAATTTATTAAATTTTACATTTGACGACAAATAACTAACATTTAACACTCCGTATCTCAGTTTGTATTGGTCGTAGAAAAATTATAACAAACTAATTTTGTTTGTCTTTTAAAACCTACAATATCGCTTTCCACAGTTTTTAATTAAATGCATAATTTTCGAGTTATTCGCAAAAACCCATTAAACCGTCGATATTAGTGTTATGAAAACAATGTATAAAATATTTTTTCCTACGACCATATGTAAAAATAGTAAATAGCACAATAGCACACTGTTTTCATGCATAGAAAATGCCTTATATCACACTAGTGTTGCAAAGTACTTTACAGCACTAGTGTTGCAAAGTATAATATAAAGCTGTCATCGCTGTCATTGTTATTTAAAATAAATTTGGAGTTACCAGGCTGTTAACTGGATTTACATTGAAAAAGCCATGCAATATTTTTAAATGAGGACCTTTTTTAATTCTAAAATGATAAAAAGCTACTAGGTAGGTGATTTTTGATATAAACATATTTTTAAACAGTATAATATATCGCAGTAAGGAAAAATATATATCACCCTAGTGATGCAAAGTTTTCAACTGTTTTCTTATTTTTTCTGTGAAGACAAACAACTTTTATTTGTTTTGGTAAATAACTTGTGGTCGTAGGAAAAATAATGTACATTACTTGTGTGAAAATCACTTTCTTACACTCGTGGGTTTGTCGCACTCGGCTAACGCCTCGTGTAACAATATTCCCACTCGTGTGAAATTAGTCATTTTTAACACTTGTAATGTAATATACTATTGCTAAGAATTGCTTTTTTAATTGATTTCTGTAGTTAAAGTGTTATAAAAATTGTCATCCCCTAGAGGGAGTGGCATCCACCCCTAGGGTTTTGGCGCCCTTCAGTTCGATATAGATTTTTGTACCTTCCTTGGGTTATTTCCTACCTTTTGTTAAAATTTCCAGTCAATTCATGCAGGACCAAAAAATTGCCAGGTTTTACCTTTTTTTAAGCCCTATTTCCTGTACTAGCCAATCGATGTATTTTAGCTAGGAAAATTTGAACATCGTAATGAAAAACAAATGCATGAAAAACATTTATTTTACTATGGTAAATGCTCCGTGTTGTTTAATTAGGGTACTACGAGTATATGTCTACCTTTAACTGTTTTTAAGTTATTGACGCTTAAACAGTGACATTTTTGGCTTATATTTTTAATTAAATAGGTATTTCAATATAAAATGCAGGAAACGCAGTTGGTACCTGATAGGTACTTACTTCAAAGTCATCGAAGTTTTTACCTACCCTTTAGTGGAATTTTAATTTTAAGATTTTTCTCAATCGTCTTTTTCCTTTACTTAAATTTTCATGACAGTTGTAATATAGTATTACTAGTGGAAACTGGCCTAAAATGACGCATACTCAGGTAACATGACACATTTGATAATTTTTGAATTTCCCGCCTTAGCATCGACCTCTTAAACGTGTTGGAGCATGTAATATGATCACTGCCACTGCAGTTAGTATCGAAATTACCGTACAGGTACATGTCACGTCATTTCAAGATCAATTTTGAATTCACCAGTCGCAAATACTAAATTCTAATCAATTAAGAAGTTGTGTATTTTTGCAAAGTTACATAGTTTTGTTGCATATTTGTTATTTTATTAAAACACAATAATTTGGCTATATTTATTTATAAATATGATTACTATAGGTTTATTTATACTCTTAAAATTGAAGCATGTTTGCTAAATTGTCGTTTTGGGCAAAATGACAAACATGTAATAAGTGTAAAATGACCTACTATTTTAACGTGTTCTGGTAACGTAAAAAACTTTTTCTTGATGGTTGGTAAACATAAAATGAAAATCGACACGCCAAGGTTGTTTAAAGTGGGCCACATGCTGAATAAGCTTAGTCTCCCCTAGAACGAAGATATTTTTCGTGAACTTTGTTGTTATATTAAAAAACAGTCAAGATTATTTACATATCTTATATATATATATATAAATGTTAAATGTTTTTATATAGAAATAAGTTTTAAATTTATTAAATGTATATGTTTTTACTTTATAAAATCCTTGAAATCGTCTGTTAAAGGTATATGCCATTTTAGCCCAAACTACTGTGTCATTTCATCTGACACCATACCTAAAATGTCATACTTTGAGACATTATGAAAAATAGTCGTTATATTTTTTGTATGCTGGATTAGGTAAACCTTGACTTAAGTAATGACAAAGAATGAGTTATAAAGGCACTTTACAATTTGTAATAATAAATCGCATTAATATTTTTTGAAATATAGCCAACAATTTATAAAGTATGTCATTTTAGGCCATTTTCCCTATCTGAAATTTTTATCTGAAGAAAAATTCGTTATGAATAACTACCATATACAGGTTCAGTTAAATAACATAACATATAGGCAATGTGTGGAAAAAAGACAATCTAACTAACTAAATCCCAGCATGTAAACATGCGTGACTAATAGTGCTTGTTTTGTTATTCTATTGCTTGCCGATGAACCAAACAGCGTTGCTCATATTGTATAAAATCTACCAAAAGGTAAAAATTTCAATGACTTTAAAGTATCGGGTGAACACAGTAAAAGATAGACTTATACCCGTATTAAAAAACACTTAAAATTGTCCATAGAATCCAAAAACGGAATAATAAATTGGATTTTCATTTAAAAAACACAATGTTTATGGTTCAGTCTTTTGTTTTTCTCGCAAATATTTTCTAGTTATTTTAAATTCTCCAAGCTAAAATACATTGATTGGCTATCTTGAATTCTTCAAAAATATGCAAATATTCCTCTTAAATGGAATACCCTGTACAATAGGTACAGTATAACTGCTAAATATTTTTGGTAATTTTCTAGAAAATGGGAGCAACTCCGATTTTGACGAAATTTGGTATACGGGGTTTTTGGGGCGCTGATCACGAATCTGAAAGAATTATTTGGCGGAAACGTTTCGTTCTCGAGATATCCATCATCAAAGTTCAAATTTGAACTAAGCTTATTTTCACAATATTCCCCCTTCTTTTTGCACACAATAAAATTCTTGATTTAAAGCTAAAGTGTCACACAATATTTGATTTTCACCTTTTAAAACCCCGTTTTTCTACGTTTTTTACATTATTTTTGCATTAAACTGCATAGCTATACTTTGAATCATTTTAATCCCAGTTTGCCATGAAGCCCTATGTGTATGTATGGTTGCCGGATTATCATAGAAAAGCCACGCAATTTAATTCAAAAATAATGTAAAAAACGTAGAAAAACGGGGTTTTAAAAGGTGAAAATCAAATATTGTGTGACACTTTAGCTTTAAATCAAGAATTGTGTGCAAGAAGAAGAGGAATATAGTGAAAATAAGGTTAGTTCAAATATCAACTTTGATGATGGATATCTCGAGAACCAAATGTTTCCGCCAAATATTCAGATTCGTGATCAGCGTCCCAAAAACCCCGTATACCAAATTTCGTCAAAATCGAGTTGCTCCCATTTTCTAGAAAATACCATATTTTTAAATTAAAAGTAAATTATTTTTAAATTAAACTGGTATAAAAAATCTAAAATTTACTTTTGTCTTGACTTCCAAAATCAAAGAAATATTCCAAATTTTTAAAAATGTAAAATAACAAAAATATACTACCAAAAACATTTCTTTTTTGTAAGTACATGGCCCATTAGCTCAGTTGGTTAGAGCGTCGTGCTAATAACGCGAAGGTCGCGGGTTCGATCCCCTCATGGGCCAGAACTTTTTAACATACATATAATACAACAATGGGAACTAAAATGAAAAAAAGAAAAGACACTTTTTTTGAAAATGTCAAAATGTGATGTTAAAAATCTTTAAACACATATTGTATGCGTCGCAAGAATTACTATTTAGACATTTTTAACATTTTGTTTTAAGTTGCTACTGTATTGGTCTAAAGCCTGGTTTTCACTTGCTACTAAACACTGTTATCAACAATGTTATCTAAAGCCGTGTCTTCACTTCGTAACATGCTACAGAAACTTGTTGCTGATACATGTTAAAAAACAAATAACTTTTTATTAAGTTTTAGAAACATGTTAGATAACATTGTTGAAAACAGTGTTGAGATGCAAGTAAGGACGCGGTAATGTTTTTAAAAAAGCAACAAGTTATTGTTTTTTAAGATGTATCAGCAACACGTTTCTGTAACATGTTACCAAGTGAGAACACGGCTTAACATGTTATTAAACAACAAGCAACAAGTTATTTGTTTTTTCAACATGTATCAGCAACAAGTTTTTGTAACATGTTACTACGTAAGGACATGACTTAAAGCATTGCCTTTGAATCAACAGCTGTACAGAAAACACGATATCGCGCGACAACACATGATTTTCAATAATATCTGTTTTGATATCACTGTTTAATTAGTCATGCCTCAAAACACCCAAATACGGAATTTTGTAAGTACAGCTTTAAGGATTTTAAACATATTTAAGCTTTATAGTAAATAATTTTTGCTAAAAGTGTCGTTGCTTATATCAAAGCGACGAATAAAGAGATAACTTTGAAAACTAAGAAACCTACTACATTTGACCATCCAATCGGGTGCAATAAAAATGAATAGGGCATTCCATTTAAATTGGTAATGTATACTGGTATCATAATAAAGCAATAGTTTCTTCTTTAATCATTTTTTTTATATTGTCTATCTAACTACATATTTTTTATTCAAAATTTAAAAAAAATACTCGCTAACTCTGTTAATAACAGCTGAAACGTAAGAAATGTTTTGTTTTCAATTTCAGGGAAAGGGTGTTTTCTTCCAATTCGGTCTCGCATGTTAAAATTCTGAAACTCAAAAACAATCAACTTTATATAAATTATCATAACAAACAGCTTGGTAATGCCTTTTTGATTATTTATATGTATTTTTTATATTTATTTGTGTAAATATTTTAAGATTTTGATAGTTTCCTGGGACTTCATATTTTTTTATTGCTTAGGCCGTCAGCCACTTATCTTATGTTGATTTATTTTCACGCAGTCTAACAACTTGCTCGCCGTAAAATATACTAGAGTACTGATTAATTATTGCTTTTTGACTTTTTTTAAATCTCTTTCTCTCTTACTTATAAATTGGTGTGACACATTATAGTCACATCAATTCTAACCAAATCAACTTTCAAAGAGAGTGCGTGGCAAATTAGTCAAAGATATAAAGAATAATACCCCTTAATCCATCAAAAATAAAACACCCTGTACATACTTTTTAGAAACCCCTGTTGGATTAGCGCTGTGACACAATGCCCTCTATTAAACTGAAATATGTACTTATATGTGGAATTTCATACCAAATTAAGATTGTATGTTATAGTTACAATATTCTAGCCAAAATCATCGGAAGGCGAGATTGTATTAATTTGTTTTCATAAATAAAAAAAAAGTAAACTTTTGCATTAAGTAATAAAAACTTTAAAGTTCCATTGCAGCCATGTTAGCACCCATAAAACTGTAAGCCATTTTATGCCTCATAGTTTCTTGACACTATGATGAAGGGTCACTAAAAACCATAAGCATAGATAAATATAGCTTACCGCAAGGTTAGTTTAATTTATAAGGTTGTGACATACCCTCAACTTTTAGGCGGTTTGAGGTCGTGGACGCAAGGAAGGGCACTCCACGGAGAAAAGTTGGCAAGACTGGGTAAAAGCAAAGCTGATGATCAATCCAGTGGCGTCTAAAATTTGCTCATTTCATTTTGCATTGTTTTGGTAGTGATATAAGTAAAATAATTTACAACTTAATAATAATTAATAACTGTTGCATAAACGGTTGTTCTACTAATACAATAAACTATTTATCTCCTGCACTGAACAACATGGCCGAAAAGTGGGAGATGTGACGTCATAACACGTCAAAGCAATATGGCCGAATGTCGTGACCTTATATAGACCGACTTTGAGCTTACTATTGCTAACTTCTTTATTATTGGAGATACGAAGTCGGGTAAATTAGCAAAGTAGTAGTAATAACATGCTGCCAACAAAAAACAATTGAACATCGGGTTTTTGATGTTTATACTTTCTTTAAATGGAACACCCTGTATATTATATCACTATTTAAAATATCTATTAAAGACTATTAAAAAAGGTTCTCATGTGTTATATCCCATTTTTAATAGTTTCGGAAATATGGCCATTCTCGTGAATTTAATAGTAAACTGGCAAATGTAACACCCTGTATATTGCATCACCAATGATTAGATATTTTTAAAAGCTTTAAGAAAATACCATATTTGAGCATATTTTAATGTTTTTGGCGTTATCAAAAAATTAATTACATCCGGGCGTTAACTCTCCTATTCAATTGTTGCTCTTATAAAAATAAATGCAAAAACTTTACAAGCAAATCTATAGTATCAAATACCTGATTGTGTCTTGTTTATGTTTTTATTCCCTGCGGGAGGATAAACATTGAGTTGTAATACTTGGATAAAGAATATCTTAATTCCTTGGTGTTACGCACTATTTAGTTATACCTGCTTAATAAACTGTTTTTATGTCGACCTAAAATATATATTCTTTTATTTTTTATTTTTCGGAAGATTTCAAAATTGTGTTAAACTAGTTGGTTCAAAACGTCTTTGTGGAATAAAAATTTTCCACAGTTAGGAGTTAGTAAAGAGAAAGTTTTATTTTTTAATAAAATAATAAACGCCTTTAATGCAATTTCAGGTTAAATAATAGTTAAAATTAAGTTTTTTTATTTCTTACATTTTATTATAAAAAAACATTTATTTTATAAGCCAGCCATATGCATATTTGGTCAAAAAATGTATACAGTATGTCTACGTAACTTGACGTCATATGGGAAACTTTTTATTATTAACTTTAAGAAGAAAAGATTTTTTTCAAGGAGTTCTGCATAGTCCAAAAAATAAAATACAATCATTAGATTTCAAATTGTGTCAGTTTATTTTTGCTCAAGAGTAAAGTACCTGTATTTTTTCTAATATCGCAAATTATTATAAAGAAAAGCTGTTTAAAATTGCTTTTAAACATGCAATATTATATATTTTGAAAAGAAAAAACATTTTTCTCTACGAAAATCGAAAAATTTAAATTTGTACATTAGTGCAATGTACATTCTTCTTGTTTTCATAAAAACCTATTTAAAACGTTTATTTTAAACTGTCCTATTTTATTTTTAATCATGAAATGTAGTGCACTAATGTATAAACCTAAATTTTTACCCTTACCGCAGAAAAAAAAAATAGTTTTTTTTGTTATCAAACAAAATTGCATATTAAGAAGTAATTTTTAATTCTAAACATCTTTTCTTTATAACCATTTTTGATATTAGCAAAAATACAGGTACTTTACTCTTAAGCAAAAACTACATTTTTCGCCAAACCTCGTAGATGACAATACAATTTGATATCTGATGGTAGTTTTTAGGTTTTGGACAATGTAAAACTTTTTATAAAGAATAACTTTTTTCGTAAAATCAATAATAAAAAAGTTTCCCATATATCCCTGTATAACTGCATATTTTAAAATTTAACAAAGCATATATGCGCATATTTTTGATAAATTTAAGTGCATATATTCCGCCCTTTAGCTATAAGTAATAGCAGTAATACCAAGCAATCCTGTAGATTGAACATACAAATATTTTGTGAAAATTTACTTTCTTACCGATTAAAAAGAATCTTTTTTTCGAAAAGTGAATAATAAAAAAGTTTACATTTGGTAAAAATTTTAAAGACAATTATTGTAAATATCAATTGGCAACAATTTTATCTCGGTATTTGAAAAAAACAATTTTTTTAATTATATATTTTTTTAAGAACCCCACCCTTACACCAAAATTCTGGCTGGGCTATTGATTGATAGTTTTATTAGACTTTTTCATCATACGACGAGCTCAAGCGCAGTCGCCATATTGAAATGGCGGTAATTCAAACCTTTCGTACTGTTTTTATCAACAATGGGTGGGCTAGGAATATAATCTCCATAAACAAATTACTGGAAAAAAACCATAGATTGTGCTTTACTTATTTCTGATTCAGTTGAAGCTCATAATTGTGAACAATTAGGAGTGGGTAAAATGTCATGGGCATCCACAAAATGGGAAAAAAGTAAGCTTATTGAGACGTTATGCATTACTGTTTGTTTACTAGCTACAAACTTATAAATTAACATTATATTTACAGTTTTATTTTGATTAATAATGGTAATTCAATTGCAATAACTAAAAATATACAGGGTGTCCCAACTCTATTTATACACCAATAACTTCACCCCTGTACAAGATACAAATATAAACTTAAATTAAAACATGTTTATTCGGATTTACTCTTTTTAAGGATAGTTATTATACAAGGTGTCTCAAAAATATGATTTTTTTACAAGTAGGTTTTTTTTTAATAGAACACCCTATATATTAAAAAAATACTCGGTAATAAATTCTACATCAAAAATATGTAACACACTATACGTCAATTAGTGCTGGTTTTTAAGCTATTAGGCAGTATATTAATATACTCATTAAGAAATAAAAGTGATGAAAAAAAATTGTTTTTGTTTACATTATTTTTAAATCATTCTATCACTGTCAGAGTAATTAGTTTTCTCCGATTTTAAGAACTACTAATAGGTATGTCAGCAATTTAGTTTATTTTGGACACATGTTTACTGAATTACATTAAAAAACAACATTACGTTAATTATGGCTGGTTTTTAAGGTAGGTTAGTAAATATATACCTATCTTAAATAAACTAAATAACTGACTTACCCATTAGTAGTTCTTACAATGAAAGGCACTAAACTACTTGTTATTATAATATTTGTCACTTAAGCATAATTTTTTAAAAATAATTAGAACCAAAAGATTATTTTATTTCCTCACTTTCAATTGTTAAAATGAGTATATCAGCATACTGCTGATAACTCAAAAACTAGCAATAATTGACGTATAGTGTGTAATATATTTTTAATGTAGAATTTATTATAGAGTCAAAATTTGTAAAACTATAATATAGGGTGTTTCGTTTAAAAAAACCAACTTGACAATGAAAATTATGTTTTTGAGACACCTTATATATTAACTAGTACCGTCAGAAATAAAAGTGTATCCAAATAAACATTTTTTATTTTAAGTTTATTTTTGTATCTTGTACAGGGTCGAAGTAATTTGGCGTATAAACAGAGTTGGGATACCCTGTATATGTAAGTATAACTTATTGGAGTAATTTATTGAAATTACCCATAATATAATATTTTTTGTGATATGCCCGACAAGGCTTTTAAAAATTTATGAAATAGTACGTCTTGGTTTTGAATGATTTCTACCATGTATCATTTTTACATATTCCATTATAACACCGCTTTGTTGTTCTTTTTGTACGGACGACGTAATTTTAATGGATTATAAATGTTTTTTCCGGTTGGTTACTACTTTCTCTATTTTTCACTTTTTTCAAAAATAAAATGACAAAAAACAGTAGAAAAAAGATGGTTAATTCTAACGCATGCGCACAAAAAAATGTGATGAAAAGGCCTATTATATGAATGTTATGATTGAAGTTTAAAAAAAAAATCAGCCTATAAGTAAGGTGGGGGACTAGGGGACTATTAACTGAAAGATTGGGCTACCATTTTACGATTTTGATATTTCACAAAAAAGAAATTTCTTTGGATTAAGTTTGGAGTTACAAAGAAGCGAGAAACTAAAATAATAAAATTAAAAAAAAAATGGAACTTTAGTATTTTTTAGGAAATTCTGGAAAGCTTGTTAACACCGGACCACTACGAAAAGAGACGTCATCGTTTTATTGTTTGTGTTAAATTGGTTAAATATCCTAATTTGTTGCGTATGAAATAAATAGATAAATAAGTAAGTATTTGTCATCAGACCCGTAGATGTCATCATATTCAATATTTAAACTGATTTTAAATAATATTTATGAAAATTTGTAAACACGATAACAATCATTTCTAAATTCTAACCTAATAAAAGTACAATAACAGTAGTATCAACAACAAATGGACGTAAATTATTTTTGTAATATAAATACGTCAAAATTATTTACAAACTTTTTTATTTTTTTAAGATTCCAATGTTGCCGTGTGCTAATATATAATATAAGACTAATTTTTCTATTATAGAAATTAGTTCTAACTTTTAAAGTAGATCATAATTATGGAAAATTAAAAAATAATATTATTAAAATATTTTTGATAAAATTAAAATGATAATTATTAAAAACTATTTTTTACTGCATTTTTATTGCTTAAGATACATATATTTTTTTATATATTTTCGCATCAGGGGCAGGGACTTGCTGAGATTTATTTAGCTGGCGTCCAAGGGTATGACCAAAAATGTATAATTATTATTGTTTAGTGGTTATAAAAACCCAGTAAGTCAGCTACCAAATTAAGATTTTTAAATCAAGGTATTGTTCAAAGTAAAAAAAATATCTGTTGCTTTTTACAACTTCTCATTAACCGTTTGAAAATTATTCCAACTTATTAAAAGGTGGAGATGACAGTCAAAACTTATAGAAGAACATTGTATTAATTTTTCTCAAAAATTCAAAAAAATGGCAGGAATTATTCAAAAGTAGATTTTTTTCTGATTCTACTTAAATGTTTACACAATATTCCTAAAATTTTCTTTATTTAGAAAATGTTTTTAAAAAATGTCAGAACCCCCTTTATACTTCGTTTACCCAACCTATATTAACGGTTGTCCCTGAAGTTATATGGGGGTATTTTTTTATGTAGTAAATTGTAGCAATATTCCGTAAACTCTTTAGTACTAGTGGATAACTAGGCGTTTTCGAAAACCTCCAAAAGTGATGAAAGAATTTGAAAAAACTAAGGTAAATAATTTATAAAACTTATAGAAGAACATTGTATTAATTTTTCTCAAAAAATTCAAAAAATATCGAAATGGCAGGAATTATTCAAAAGTAGATTTTTTTCTGATTCTACTTAAATGTTTACACAACATTCCTAAAATTTTCTTTATTTAGAAAATGATTTAAAAAAATGTCAGAACCCCCCTTTATACTTCGTTTACCCAATCTATATTAACGGTTGTCCCTGAAGTTATATGGGGGTATTTTTTTATGTAGTAAATTGTAGCAATATTCCGTAAACTCTTTAGTACTAGTGGATAACTAGGCGTTTTCGAAAACCTCCAAAAGTGATGAAAGAATTTGAAAAAACTAAGGTAAATAATTTATAAAACTAAATTAAATATTCCTAACTTCATACAATTCTATAAACTAAACACTTATTATTGATACGCAACATATTATGCAATCTAACGAATTTGAGAAAGAAATAAAAATTTATTATTTTGTGTGACTGCAAATAAACTTAAATTTTGGTAAAATGTAAGCTTAATCCAAACCATAAATTTTATTTAAAAATTTCGGTGGTAGCTTCTTGACACTATGATGAATGCTCAGTTAAAACCATAAGCATAGGTTAATATAGCTTACCGGAGTTATTTTTGCCATAAGTAATGCCAGTAATACTTAGCAACCCTATAGATTCAACATACAAATATTTTGTGAAGATTAATTTTCTCCCCTTATAGAAATAGGCTCCTTTTTTCGTAACGTGTATAATTAAAAAGTTATTTATCGCTGTATTGTAAATATCAACTGGCAACAATTTTCTCCCGGTATTTTTAAAAATATATATTTTTTTAATAATATTTTTTTTAATAGAACCTCCCACTTACACTTAAATCCTAGCTGGGCTTTAATGTTACGGTTTAAGTTTAAAAAAATATCTACCTCTAAGTAAGGTAGGGACTATTAATAAGAAGATTGGGCTACATTTTACGATTTCCATACTTTTCAAAACCAAAGTTTCTTAGAAATTGGCGACAAACTAAAATTATTAAACTTTGAAAAAATAAAACTTTAGTATGGACCATTAGGGAAAGAGACGAAATTGGTCAAATATCCTAATTTGTTGCGGATGAAAGAAATAGATAAATAAGTATTTGTCATTAGACCCGTAGGTGTTTATATTAAATATTTCAACTGATTTGAAATTATATTTATAAGAATAGGTAGAAACAATAAATACCATCATTCTTAAATTCTAGCCTAATATAAGTACAATATTAGTATCAACAACAAATGAACGTAAATTATTTTTGCAATTGCAGGGTGTCTCTAAAAGGTCTGTACAAAATGCTACCACAAATTCCTTGGGCCAAAAATCAACGATCTTACGCAATTTATCTTAGTCCAAAACTTAACCGTTTGGGAGATACAGGGCGTCCAAGTTTTAATTTATTTTGGATATGTTTGCGTATTTTCTTTAACATTAGATATTTTCTCGCCAAATTTGGTATCGGGGGTTTTTTCAGGGTTGGAAATCGAAAGCTGTCCATATTTTTTCCATAAAATGTAGAGGGAGCCACCTACAGTCCTTTGCTTTTTTAAAATACCATAACTTTTTGGTGCCTTGGTATGATATGGCTTTAATAAAAAAATTATTTTCTTCTATAATTTTTCTCTCTGGTATACTTGGTAAATATTGATACGAGCAACTGTTTATGAGATATTTCGGATTAAATGTTTTATACCACCCAAAATAAATCCTAAACGCAATATCTAGGCCACCCGAATGTATAGCTAGGGTCTACACATACATAGCAAGCAAGGAACAAGCGAACGTCCAAACGTGTGACCAAAAGTGTAGAAGTTAGTCGACTTACTACTTACTGGAGAAAATTAAAAAAATATATTTTCCCAAAACAGTTTTATTAAGACCGGGTAACATTCACGAAGACGTACATGAACTATTGACAGTCTATCCAACATTGTTTCTTACATTCTATTGGTAGCACTTGCTTACTTATACAACTTATAGTTACAACTAATACACAGAGATGGCGCTACTAATACAAAATCTCCTCCTTTTTTTAAGAGCTACCGAGCTACCTTAATTAACATCATAGTCAGATAACCACTTAGGCTTATTTTGCACTCTTTTCGATTTTCGTTCGCAACTACACTTTGTAATACCCGATTTCGAAAGTTCGCGCTCACTGAAATTCTGCACACTATTACCCTCGAGCGCTTCACCAGAAACAACATTACCATCATTACAACTATGAGGTGCAACATTAACATTTTCAAAGTCAGGCTTAGAAGGGTCAGTGTAGAATTCTGAAGGGTTATTATTCTAGAAAGGCAATTGTTGTGCACATGTCGCAAGAACCAAAAACCAACGGTTTCTTCTAAATAAACCATTCAAAGTCTCTATTAAGTAACGTGATTCATTTAATTTTTAAACAATTTTAGCATAACATCTTAAGTCTGTAGTCCATACAGTTTCCCCCAGTGTGAGCTCTTGTAAGTCTTTATACCCATGTCTTTTATTGTACCTTTATCGTTGATCCCTTTTTCTACTTTTCTCAGCCTTAATAGCTGGAGTAGGGTTTACTATCTTATGTAATTTACTAGGAAGAATAGGTAAATGTGATTCAAGCTTTCTAGCCATCAACAATTCAGCTGGGCTAAATCCATTTGTTGTTCCATACGCCAACAACGCCATTGAGATGTCGTCATTCTTTTTTATTATTTTTTTTGCGATTTTAACCGCCGCCTCTACCCCTCCATTAAACTGGTCATAGTATGGGCTAGATGTAATATTTTTGAAATTTAATTAATTTGCGAATTGAGATCTGATTCTGATCTGAATTGAGGACAATTATCGAATCTTACTACATCTGGTATCCGAATCGTAAAAAAAGTATTTTATTTTGGAGTTAATAATCATTTGGGCTTTTTTTTAAGCAATAACCTCAAAAAATCTAGATAAGTGATTAGTTATAATAAGATACCAACTAATAGTACATTTAAAACGATCCATAGCAACTTTTTGCCATGCCCTGGAAGCCAATTCATCCTTACAAAAGGTCTCTTTCAAAATTGTACGTATCCTAATACAATTTGGACTATTTCGGACCAAATTTTCTGATTGCATTAATAAACCGAACCACCAGACTGTCATTTTCGCAC
The DNA here is from genome assembly GCA_014170235.1 of Listronotus bonariensis. Lineage (NCBI taxonomy): Eukaryota > Metazoa > Arthropoda > Insecta > Coleoptera > Curculionidae > Listronotus > Listronotus bonariensis. Next base: position 54,810 of record JACEGR010005919.1, read on the forward strand.
GTTTTTTACATTTAGTAATTCCTTGATGTCCTAAGTGTAAATAATCTATTTTTTTTTGATTTTCGGTTTAATAATTCTCATACATTTTAGCAAAAAATGCTTATTAACTGATATTTTGTCGCAATACTGAAAATAAGGTAATAATTCCGGTACTATTTGGTGTCTTAAACTTTCTTTTTCAATTTGTGCATATCTGCATTCAGCTACAGATAAAGTCCGTGAAGCATAAGCTACAATCTTCCTTTCCTGTTTATCATTTTCTTGCATCAATATAGCTCCTATGCCAAATAAAGAAGTATCTGCACTAACACTATTTTTTTAGTACAATCATAATAGAACAAATTATCAGAATAACCAGATGCGAAAGTGCGGCGAAACACGCTTACTTGTTTCTGAGAGATTATGCAGAGCATACATTATCATCAGAAAGTATAAATAAACCAGATGAATTAACAGAAAATATAGCCAGTGTGAGAAAAACGGAAATGCTCAGTGCCCAACAGGAGCAGAAAGAAAATATTGGAACTCCACAACAAAGAAAACGGAAAATTATTCCCATATCAACAAGTACAAATAAAAGACTGAAAACAAATATTCTTAAGGAAATAAGAAGCGACAGAAAGCAGTACTATAAAAAAGGTTGGAAATTGAAGAAAAAAACTAGATGAAAAAATTAAAAGAAATTTATTACAGGAAAAACACAACATGTTACTTGAAAAAAGGTTGGAAAAAAATTTTCACACCTCAGATAGATTTGTAGGTGGCGCTATAGTACAATTTCTTATGATTTTTGTTGTATAATAATTTTGGTAATTTTCTAGAAACTTGTGGCCACTCCAAGTTTGATGAAATTTCGAATACAGACTTTTCTTGGAGCGCTGATCACAAATCTGAAAGAACTTTTTGGCAGAAAAGTTTTATTCTTGAGATATCCATTATCAAAGGTTGAATTTTAAACTAATCCTATTTTCACTAGATTCTTTCTTTTAGCACAAAATTCTTAATTTAAAGTTAAAATGGCATACAATATTACACCTTTTAAAAACCGGTTTCCTATGTAATTTACACTTTTTATCAATTAATTTTTTAAAAGCTTACTTTAAAAATGCCGCAACAAGTGTACCCGTTATCTTGGCATATTCTAAGGTCTAATATGTATACACGGTAACGCCATAGCCTCCTGTGACTGAAACCGTTTGAAACTGAAGGTATGCAATTTATTGCAAAAATAATGTTAAATACATAAAAATTATGTTTCAAAAGGTGAAAATCAAATATTTTATGCCACTTTAGCTTTAAATCAAGAATTGTATGCAAAAGAAGTGGGAATATAGTGAAAACAGGATAAGTTTTAATTTCAACCTTAATAAAGGATATCCGGAGAATAAAACGTTTCCGCCAAAAAGTTTTTTAGATTCGTGATCCCCGCCCCAAGAAAGCCCTGTAAACCAAATTTGGAGTTGCCGCAAGTTTCTAGAAAATTACCTTTTTTTTACTTAGAATAGTGTTTTTATGTTTTTGTAGTGATATTGAAATCTAGTTGTTCCTTTTATTGTGATAATGTGTAGTATTTTGCTTTCTAAGAATAATACTTTTATTTTGTCATACAGTGTGTTAACTTAAGTTCTCACCATATGGAGATCTTTTTATTAATAAACTTTACAAAAAAGTTCTGGTTAGTCATCATCAAATATTATTATTTTTTTATGGTCTGCCAGGTATCTCAAAAAGTATGAATTTTACTCAAGGGAAAATCAAAAATTAATAATAAAAGTAAGTCCATATGGTTCAAACGTAAGTAAAACCACTGTATATAAATATAAGACAAAAAGGCAGCAAAAAATAAAAACACAATGGGAAAATAAATCTACATATATTAATACATAAAAACAAATTTAAGTATAAGTAAGCAAAATTTAGTCTTGGTAAAAAATAATAACATAAAATATATGAAAACAAAATAAAAAATATATATATTCTAACAACCTAAACTAATAATCTATTATCACAAAAACACATTCAAAGTAAAACAGTTCTTCAATTTAAAAATAATATAACAAAATAAAAGAAATATTCCAAAAACCTAAAATAATACTGTATTATCACTATAAAAACAAAAAATATACATTTATTTACAAAAAAAAACAACAAATTCTGGGTAAACAAAAAAACAACAAAAAATGTGTGTCTTCGTAAGTTGGCGTCATATGGGAAATTTTTTATTTTAAATTTTACGAAAAATAGTTATTTTTATAAAAAGTTCTGCATTGTCCAAAACCTAAAATATAATCATCAGATATCAAATTGTGTCAGTCATGTACGAGGGTTGGCCAAAAATGTAATTTTTGCCTAAGAGTAAAATACCTGTATTTTCGCTAATATCGCAAATTGTTATAAAAAAAATGTATAATATAAAATAATGTCTACCATATGAGCATATCAGAGCAAAAGTGGTCTAATTAACAATTTTTAAAATTGAGTTTAATGCAAAAAAATGTTCTGTTTTTAGGACATAGTAACTTAATAACCCTTATTTATTTATTAAATTCACTGTTAAACTGTGGATAAAACCACTTTGTCTCTGATAGATTTATATGGTCTGAAAATAAATATTTAGTAAAAAGTATTTAAAAAAAACTACAATCAAGGTCTATTACAATATTATATATATTATACCAAGCATATTTACAGACTATAAAATTATCTACAATTAATATACTAATAAGATAATGTATTTTTAAAGAAGTGTATTCAATCAACAAAAAAAAAAATATTACATTACATAACAAATGGCAAATTGTTCATAAGTTCATCTCGTACAGCAGCACCTTCTCTGTCATCCCTTTCTGGTTCACCATCATTATTTAATATAATGTTAGGCTGAGGAGCTATTGCTTGTTCCTCAGCATCAAAAGCAATATCTAATGACAAATTGTGAAGAACAGCACATGCTCTTATAAAATGAACAATAAATGAAACATCCCTCAACTTGACGTGATATAGTTGTCGAAATTTTTGTTTCAAAATTCCGAAACAGTGCTCAATTATGTATCTATTTGTAGATACGACAAAATTATAATTTCTTTTTCGCCTGTTCAAATGTCCATTGTCCTTAAATGGAGTCATTAAATTTTTAGACACCGCGATAACCGCTATCACCCAAAATGTAAAAATCACCACATTTTTCACGTAAAGTTTCATAGACAGGGGAACTCAAAACACGGCTATCATGAACTGAGCCAGGATATCCCACAAAAATATCTCTAATTCTTCTTTTGTAATCATACAGTACCTGAGCCTGCAACAGAAAAAACATATATGTTTTATTATACTTTTTAAAATACTAAATTTTAATATTAAAAAGTTTTTTTAAAGTCAAGGTTAGGTCTTAGCTGGCCAGCAATTAAGTAGAATAAAAGCAAATACATGTCTTTTGTAGAATACATATTTGTGGTTAAGGTTAAATGAATCTAAAATTGCCAGTTTTTTAGTATACTGGTAGTTATCAATCAATTTAAAATATATTTTAAAACATCTACTATTGTTAAATGTATGTAAATATGAGAAATAACATTGAAGTTTAATATGTTTACATTCTTTATATTTGTGGTTGTTATGATTTGATTTGAGTTCTTTGAAAATTGTTAATAAGAACACAGAAATGGTTATATTAAGTACATGAATTGAGTAAAAATGCTTTCTGTTCAAGTACGACTCAGGATCTTCTGCAGGCTTGTCGATCTTTACATGTATGCCGTCAATAATGCCAATGACACCAGGGAAGTTATTATTTCTAAAATGTGTTTCGATTTCCATTTTTTCCAAATCATTGGGTCATTTTATTACATTGGGAGTAAATTGCTCAAAAAATAGGTGACCCTTCGTATTATTTTAAATAATGTGCTTTTGGTAATATTAAATCAATCAGATACATCTCTGAATGAACTTACCTCATTTGCAGCATACCACAAAAAACACATATAAACTTAAAGGGTGTAACCTTTACCACATCTTCGTCCTACCATTTATAATATTTAGAAATACCAAATTGATTGGATAAGTCTTCTGCCATATCTCGGGTTAAGCGAAAATGTTCTTTGAATTGTTCGTTACTGAAATTCGGCACAACTTCTTCCAAATAGTCATTATTTTTGGGAACTTCAACAAGTTTTAACAATTCTTTCATATCCTCATCGCTTGATGAAAAATGGTCCAACATGATGAATTTTGGAAATATAAAATATGCTAAATATATAAAAACTGGTGGGAAAACACAGAACAAATTGACACAACTAAGAAAAGTTAGTACAAAACATAAATGTTTAACTAAACACGTGCTAAACACTTAATTTTGACGAATATTTGACAGACAAATATTTGTCACAATCGATACTGCGCATGACAAGCGGAACAGAACTTTTAGTTCTAGCAAAAGTCCAAGGACTGCTAATTCGGTTATGAATCGGTAATGAACCGATCCGAGATAACCCGCAAACGCAAAACTGTTACTAAAAATTCGGGATTTTACTAACCGCGAACGATGGTTTTCTTACTGCGCATGGGAATAGTCCCAGAACTGGTTCAGAATCAAACCCGCGAACAAAGTTATTATTATCAGTCTGAAGCTATGCAGATCACCTGATCAGCAAATACGCATTATTTGTGCACTTGTAATTGTGGAAGATCTGTTACGTGAAATAAACTGTTTACTTTAAAATTTGTCTTATTTAAACTTAACCAAAAATACATTGTAGTCCATTAAGTGTGCAAGAAATGGGAAACTTTTTATTTGTAATTTCTCAGAAAATTTTATTTTTATAAAAGTTGGTGCATGGTCTTAAACTATATTAGCAGTAGTAAGTTTTATTAAAATACTATGGATATACAAAGTACGAGTAAAGTACCCCTTATTTCAAAAATATAACAAAATGGTAACAGTAATGGTAAAAATATGTTTAAATACCAAATAATGGTCTCTTATTCAGTTTTTTATTTACCCTGTATATCCTTAGACTTGTAGTAAAACTTACTACTATAATATAATTTAGCACCATGTACCAACTTTTCTGAAGAGTACACATTTCTGAAAAATAAGGAATTACACCTGTATATAAGATTTTCCCAGAATAAACTTAACTATGTTTAACCAAAAAACACAGTACACAGGTCTACAAAAAAAATTTTTTGTTTGGTGCCGCTAATTCTATGTTTTAATTCGATTAATTAGCCCGTAAGATATCGTGCAAAGCTGTCAAAATCTTGAAGCTACGTTCAGGTTTGTGTCGATCGAACATAACCTAAAAAATGTATTTTTTTATACTTTAGGTCATTATAATCAATTAATTAATTTTTTTAATGAATAATATCAATATGTCGACGTCGAGAAGGTGTTCTGTACATAATCCAAATACATTTTGTTACATTTACAGTGAGCAAACGGTAAACGTAATCATTTAAAGTATAGTGTGCCGATGATTTGGACAGAACCAAAAAATCATATTGATGACTGTTATTTTTGTGTAGTAAAATTACATGGTATGAACAAAAGAAAAATGACATATCCTGATTTACCGTCTGCTAAAAGACCTCGACTGTGTTCAGATGACGTACCATCTCCTATGAGTCAAGATCTTTCAGATTTATCAGATTTGTCGGACACAGAGTTGATGGAAGTTTTTTCTGATGAACGAGACAATGATTTTGAAGTGTCAACAGCGCCTTCACTTTTCTCTCAAGATGCTTTAAGTGATTTAATTAGAGACCTCGATCTTTCGAAAGAACGATCTGAGCTACTCGCATCTAGACTCAAAGAAAGAAATTTGTTATTTCAAGGTACAAAAGTAACCTTTTATCGTGATCGCGAAAAAGAATTTCTTCCATTTTTTAGCTCGGAAAATGACATGGTTTATTGTAATGACATTGGTGGCCTTCTGATGAAACTGGGACTCTTAAAGTACAAAGCTGAAGAATGGAGATTGTTTATGGATAGCTGTAAGCGAAGTTTAAAGTGTGTTTTACTAGATATTGGTAACAAACATGCAGCTGTGCCTATTGCTCATTCAACAAAATTAAAAGAAGAGTATGAAAACGTGGATCTTGTTTTAAAAAAACTTAAGTACTCGGAGCACCAATGGGTTATATGTGTCGACTTAAAAATGGTCAACTTTCTATTAGGTCAACAAAGTGGGTACACTAAATTTCCATGCTTCATATGTTTATGGGACAGTCGAGCAAAAAAAGACCACTGGATCAAGAAAGATTGGCCTTTGAGAAATAACATGACGGTTGGCAAACAAAATATTATAAAACCGCCTTTAGTTTCTAGAGATAAAATTATTTTGCCTCCATTGCATATCAACTTATGAAGCAATATGTTAAGGCATTAGATAAAACTGGTCCGTGTTTTATATATATTTCAAGGAAGTTTCCCGATTTAAGTAATGAAAAACTAAAAGCTGGTATTTTTGATGGCCCGCAGATAAGACTTTTATTGAAAGACAAAGATTTCATACATTCAATGAATGATTTAGAAGCAGCAGCTTGGAAATCTTTTGTTGCAATCGTAAAAATTTTTTAGGAAATCAGAAGGCTGAAAATTATAAAGAGTTAGTTCAAAACCTCTTAATTAGTTTTAAAAATCTTGGATGTAATATGAGCATTAAAGTACACTATCTGGACAATCATTTAGACAAGTTCCCTGAAAATCTTGGAGCGTATAGGGAAGAACAAGGAGAACGTTTCCATCAAGATTTGAAGGTGATGGAAGATAGATACCAAGGTCGCTGGGATGAACATATTATGATGGCAGATTACTGTTGGAGTATTACACGGGAATGTCCTGAAGACATCCATCAACGAAAATCCAAAAGAGAAGCTTCTAAACTGTAAAATAATGTATAATAAAATGTAATCAAATGCTTTAAATTAAATGTTCTTTCGTTTGTTAATAAATTAATTAAATGGTTTTTAATTTATTTACCCTTGCGAAATCTTAAAAACTACACGTAGAATTAAAAAGTAAGTATCAAGTTTTTATCAGGGTACCAAATGTACTTGAAATCAGTTTTACTTTTAGCGGCACCAAAATCATTGTAGACTTGTGTTATTCTTAGACTGTTATAAATTTATAATCAGTACCTGCAAGCTTTAACTTTTAAAATGAAAATAATATTGTATTTAATGTTTCCCTTAATAATACCTTAGTATTAAACTAAAATGAATCTATATTCTCAATTGTCCCAATGTAAGTAAACTAAAATAAAATAAAGAATTTTAAGTAATAATATAATATGTTTATTTCGTGTAAGCGATGCATTAAAGCAAGTAATAAATATAGATCCTTTTAAAATATTGTTCCGAATAACTTACATGTATATACATACAAACACCTCTTCGTTTTTATACCTTTTATTAACAATCGAACGTAACTATGGTTACAAACTCAACAAATCCTAACTTGTCAATTTCTCGAAGTTTACACCACAAAAGTTGAATCTATACTAAACAAATCAAAGGTTTCTGTTGCCCTTTTATAGTGTGGTGGAAGAGTAAAGACTGATCTAGAATTTTGAAGAAATATCGTGAAAATTCCACAGTTCAGGATGGCATAAAAGTTCTCAATGGATAATTTGGGCGTTTTCGGAAACCTTCGAAACTGATGAAAGAACTTGGAAAATCTAAGGTTAATTATTTAAACAAATTATCAGATTAAATTTAAAGGTCCTAACTTTATACAATTCTATAAACTTAAAACACTTATTTGTAATGTCCGTAACAATATGTAAATCTATAATTAATCTTATCACTACATACTGGGTTAGTAAAAAGTACTGCAGACAATATTTTTAAAACCACCAAAGCTACATTTACCAAATTTAGTATATAAAAGGTATCGGGTATGAAAAATTTAATAGTAATATCGGCACCGTTGCCAGATTTCTGTGTTTTGTGTTACACGTATCTTTTTCGTTGTTTAATTGGATTGTCTCCTTTATTTTTACTGTAATAAATTGCGCATGCCAAATTTAATAAGTCAACTAATTTTTAAAATTATATTTTTCCTAGCTGCTGAGATATGACAACACCACATTTTAGGTAAAAAGTTTAGATATGCTTAAAAATCTCCAAAAGCACTTAAGGACTTTCCTAAGGAGTTAACTCCATCCCATTTACGACACCAATTTATTTTCTTGTGTCGTAAATATTACCTTTCATTTACAGCAACTCTTAGGATTTAAGATACAGCGTGTTCGCATCATATGGAAAACTTTTTAATATTAATTTTACGAAAAAGAGTTGTTTCATATAAAAAGTTTTGCATGGTTTAAAACCCAGAATGCAATCATCGAAAATTATTTTTATTTCAGTGGAATAAGAGGAATCTTAAAAATTTTGAGCTTTGCTCAAAAGTAATGTACCGTTAATCTGACAATATTGAAAATTAGTATAAAAAAAGTTTGGGAAAAATATTTTTATTTTTTAAATATGCAAACTTGTATATTTATAAGAAAACGTTTTTTATATTTTTTATGTAATTATGGTGAAAATTAAGGTTTGTACATAGTGCATACTTATTTCGAAATGTAAAGTGTAAATGAAACTTTAGAACTGTCAAAACAGGAAAAATCACAAAAATGCTTGTTATGGCAGAAAAAATTAAAACAGTTTTTTTTTAAATAAACAAGTTTGTATATTTAAACGCTATTTTTAATTTAAAACATTCTTTTTATATAAAAGGATATTGTAAAAAATAAGGGTACTTTCCTCTTGAGCAAAATTCAAATTTTTTTGAGATACCTCGTATACGAGTACCACTCATATGTTTTTTTTTTTAAGAAAATGTTTGTTGTATCCTCGATTATTGATTCTCAGTTTTTGGTAAAAATATTACTTAATTAAACGTACCCCAAAAAGTCCGTCTGGACAGGACATGTGAAATATGCAAAATTTAAATGTGCATACCTTAAAATTTAGTACCGCAAGGCCTACAAAAATTATTTGTATAGAGGACACTTGTAAGTATGTGTAAAAAAAGGCGAAAAAAAATATTTTTAAGGAACCACCTTAAGCTGCGTTTACAAAATTCGACATTTAAGGGTTTCTGTGCAAGTAGAGTTGAACAGTGATACCGTCATTGTTGCCAGATTTTTCGGTTTTGCGCTTCACGTAATATTTTGGTATTTTAAATGGAAGGTCCCTTTTATTTTAATTGCAATTAAAAGCAGCGTGCCAACTTCAGTAAGATTTCAAATTTTTAAAAAATTTCTCTACCAGTTACCAAGATATGACAACACCGCAATTCTATTAAAATTTGGCAACAACGCTGCTACACTGATCAATTGGGCATGCCGAAAAATCCCTAAATACCAAATTTTGTAGACAAAGCTTTATTGGTTTTAAAGATATGTAGGTGCTAAATTAATTTTTTTCCGAAAGTGTAATGTTTTATATCTCGACAGAATCTGAAAATTTGAAAACTTACTAAATTTAAATTTCCCAATTCAATAAAAATAATAAATTGGGAATTCCATTTTAAAAAATTAAAAAGATACGTGTAGCACAAAATTGGAAAATTTGACAACAGTGCCGATATCACTATTTAATTCCACATGTCCAAAACACCGTAGATACCAAATTTGGTAAATGTAGCTTTAGCGGTTTTAAAGACATTTAAAAGTTGCTGTTGAGGCCCCGGAGCATTGCCCCTCCCAGCCCCATAGTAGCTACGCCACTGCAAAAGATCAACTTTTGAATTAAAGTAAATTTTGTTAAGCTGCATCCAAATCAATAACTATTTATGTTGTGTGTTGTATTGGGCGCAAATTTGCTCACTCGTCAAAATTTTTATATACAGAGTGATCATTTAAAAATGAAACAAAGCTCATTTTGGGCATTCGGGTCATATAAGGAAAAACGTTCGACCAGTCAATTTTTGATTTTAGGGGAAAACATTTTTTGTCACGTGGACCCTTGAACTGCAACCCTCTAGCAGGGGTGAGACAAACCCTCAAAATCTTAAATGGAAAGAGGAGCCAAGTAATACCCTATTTTGAAGGCCTCTTGATTCTGAATATAACTGCCAAGTTTAATGTGTCTGCTGTTATTTTCGTTGATATAACAGCCTCGCTCTACTAAATTTAAATAAACACTTTTAACAATTATTTTTGCTTCAACAGACAAGCATTTTCGACTACGGCCTGAAGCGGCTTTTGCACTGGATATCTTCAAACACACTATCACAACAAAACTTATTAACTGACAGTATTTCAGAATGTGTCGAAATAAAGTTTTTCCTTCTACTTATAAGTTACCATCAGGTACATATTAATTGCCAATATTGCCGTTATTTTTTGACCACCTACATATATAAAGTAATAAGAATGACCCAAAAGTCTAATAGAGTTTTCAGGTAATAATCTATTATTCGCCACGACAATTTATACGTAGTAACTTTTACCTTTAAAGCGACGATATGGTATAATATAAATTCGTTACTTTATCCAAGAAACATATTTTGTATGCAAAAAGTGTAAACAGTGATTAACGCGTCGTATCACGAATTCTGTACGTCTATTGGTTGAAAGGCCAGAAAACATAAATGTAAACAAAATGAAGCCTTGCCATGCAGGGTCGGCATTGTAGTTCCGATTTGAAAATAATGAAATAAAATTGTGTAAAATAATTTAAAGTTATTAAATTAAATTGCTAAAATTCACTGTGTACTAAGGTACGACTACGACTTAGATATCGTAAAAAATATATCATAACTTACAAAGTATAGTGCATGAGCAATAGGTTTATATTGGCGACTAAAGTAATAACAAAAGCAGCCTAGTAGTCACACATGTTTACATGCCGGTATTTAGTTAGATGGTCTCTTTTCCTCACATTGCCTATGTGTTACCTAAATGAGCTGAACCGGTATTTGTTTCAAACCAATAAAAATCCTTAGTGCGCCCCTGCGTATTTTAGCGTACACATGAATTTGTTTATTTCCTAACTGTTAACTTGCACAAAGTATAGAGCAATTGCATACAAAGGCAGACTGCAGGTCACCCCATCTACAGTGTACAATAAAAATATGAGCTGTGTTTTATTCTTCACCTTGGAAGTCTTCCAATTTTATGAAAAAATCCAAATAATTAAGAGGTATTTAAAAACACCAAAAATAAAATAAAAATATTAACGCCCCGTAACTCACAAACCATTAACTTTCCGACTAAGGTAAATTGCGTAAGCCAGTTGTATTATAGCCTAAAGAATTTGTGGCAGTATTTTGTACAGACCTTTTAAAGACCCCTCGTAAATATACGTAGGGACTGAACGCCCCCTATTAAATTGAGAGACATACTACATGGCGAACTGCTTGACAAATTGATTTTATATGTTGGTTGTTTGGAAATATTTGAAATTGCGAAATTACATCCATTTTTTATTTATATTTAAATAGTAAACTTTTACATCAGTTAGAAAATATTTTAAAGTTTTATTGCAGCCATGTTACCGCTCATTTAAATTTCAGCTATATTATGGCGAATGTTTTCTTGACAATATGATGAAGGTGCAATAAAAACTGTAACAAGACAAGAAACTTTTTTATAGATATTTGATTTTTCTCCCACAGATGGCACATCAGAAAAGAAAATTACAGATTATTTTCTTGGTAAAGTTGTTTGAACGTGTATGCTTTAAGCATATATCTACTAGAGGTAGTAGCCTTACCGCTTTACGCTAACTGCTTGGGTGAAGAAAACGGAAAAGGTACTAATAAACTAAGGTAATTAATCTTCCTTTTGCTCCCAAAAATATACAGCAGGTCTACTTAAGTTTGGACCATATGAAAAACTTTTTTATTATTAATTTTACGAAAAAAGGATATTCTTTATAAAAAGTTCTGCATGGTCTAAAACCTAAAATGGAATCATCAGATATTAAGTTTTTGGGGTGGTATATACGAGGCTTGTCAAAAAACATAGACTTTGCTTAAGACGAAAATACTCTTCTTTTTTATAATATCAAAAAATTTTTATAAAGAAAACATCTCAAGGATGAAAAATAACATTCAAATATGCAAACTTCTTTACTTTCAACACAAACTTTTTTATCTATTTTTTATGCGATAAAAGTAAACAGTTAGGTTTGTACATTGGTGCATACTTATTTTAAAATGTAATATGAAAAGAAAGCTTAAAAACTACCAAAACAGCAAATAGTCACAAAAACC